>KN884110.1:61049-71868 GCA_000934455.1 Apostichopus parvimensis
GCTTGTATGGTAGCTGATAAGGTATTTGACTACTTCCTTGAAGGTATTTGTGTGGTTACACCAAGGAAATCACAGCATGCTTCCTGTTTGGAATGCACTGGGAATGTTAAAGGGGTGTGAGTGAACAACACATGTGCTCGTCACAATAATCTTAAAGGAGACATGCACGAAACCTTTATCTTTAGTTATATATAGGACAGAGATCTTTGCGAAGACAATTTCCCCCTCCCCTTCGCTTCCCCCCCCCCCCGAATGAACAATTGAGATAAATGTTTGGGAGATATCCTAGTTAAATTGTCATGTCCAAGGGCTGTCATTTTATTTATCTGCGATATCATAGTGCCACTGAGTACCACTATGTTCTGAAACCTGTAACTTTCTCTTTGTTTTACTGGTTATCTTGACAAATTCAAGGTAAAATGTGTCAACTTTGTTGACACGGAAGCCAATACCATACTTAGGCCTGCCTTGCCGAGAGCTTCTGTACTTTGTAGATTCAGGATCTCATTCTGCGATTTAATTCGCAATTTAATTGTGATTCGCAATATAGTTGCAATTTAACTCTGCGATTAAAATCGCAGAATTTTAATAATTCTGCGATTATTAAAATTGCAGAATTTAATAAATGTTGCGATTAATAACAAAATTACCATAATAGACTTGGAAAGTTGGTGAATACTGAACCGATCTACTTATCCTGAATATAAGCTGGGTAGATCAGTCTTTTTCAGTCAGCTATAGTTATCAACCGCCTCAGTTAATTCAATGTCAATCTTGGTGCATTTATGAAATGGTCGTCTGTCTTTAAGCCCTGTGCTTTTTGCTATGCCATTCCCTTCACCCCCCTTTAAAGAGGACTGACCAGACTACAATTCTGTGTGCATACTATACACTTGTGTACATTGCAGGACACTTGATAGTTCAGTACCTTGGGGGCATGTCTACGGACTGAAATATCAGTTAGACCTACCCAGATAGTGACATTACTAATTAACATTTTTATTCTCTAATTCTGTCAATGGCACTATGGCACAATAATAGCGTTAAACAGGCCTGCCCTGCATCCATGATTTTCAATCTGTATGCTCACTATAGGCCTTCTATTATCAGAGTATTGGAGATTGGAACCAACCCCCCTCCCTCCCCCACGGAACAGAACCCCCCTGTGGAATTTGCATCATTCCTCGAAGTTGCAAGTCAACGTTTCAAATTCCAAAAAATTGGAAGCTGAAACCATCCCATTTAATAAGAATAACCCAATTTCTTCCTCCAGCGATTGGCCAGTGAGAGCGTCACCTGATCTACGGCTTCCTTTCAACATCTCGGGTCTCAAAGTATCTCATTTCTGGTGTGCCATGTAGGGAGAATAAACTTGAATTTGCATATCTGCGATGGTTAACCACTGGTTCAGACTTTACCTCGTTTTCTTTCTTGTTTTGTTTCTCTCGGAAATATTCAGAGCGCAGGCTTTAGGGAACCTCATACACTTTTGCATAAAGGCTTCCTCGGATCAACTTGACAGTTCAGATGGAGTGCGTACTGTAGTTGTGATAATTTGTAGTCAGAATGATAACCTCATGTGACATTGTTTTTACTTGAAGCTTTGTTTTTTCCAGATATTGGATGTGGGTTGGTTGGGCAAGTACCTTGTAATACTACAAACTGCAGATTTGGAAAGTGGAAAAACTCCACAAGAGTTTCAAAATTTTGAATGCTCAGAATATTTCTCCATTACTTTCAACGCCTTTTTTTTCTGGGTTGACCTTTTGTGAATTTTGATACTATTCAAAATTAAAATTATAGGAAAATGTAGTTATTACAAGTCAACTTGCTAAGTTTCTCATTTCAAATACAACTTTTAAAGTGCTCTGATATATATTTTTTTGAGAAAATTCAAACATTCCTTTTTTTTCTTTCTCTTTTTCTCTTTTACAGAAATAAGCAGAGTAAGAAAATCTTTATATAGTCTTGACATACAGAAAAAGCCATTACAACTTCCAGAAGAAAGAGGTCCAAAAATTCAGAAACAAGAGAAAATTTTCGTCCCAGTCAAAGCGTATCCAGACGTAAGTAGATCATGTGACATTCCTTCGTAATCATCACGCCGCCATGATAAACTATGAATGTGTACATTCTTTTCATTACGATAACCTTCGACCCCACTGGTACTTCATCATTGACGAATGTGCCCATGATGATGGTGCATGTGTACACAGGGTATGGTTTTGTTTATATTTTGCATAGCAAATTTGTAGGCTCTGAATTCTGTCTCTCATAAAGATACCATAATTTCGTGTGTAAAGAAAATGCTATGTAAAAACATCTTTGCACTTTTTGCACAACTTAACCTAAATTCTACATCTAGCATTTTACTGTATGGTATAGGTAGTGGTCAGAATTATTTTTGACAGACTTAGTGACATACATATAACAATGCATCAACATTCTCCACCACCCCCCCCCCTAATATTTCCCTTTCTTTATTCACTGTTCCCTATTCACGTTCTTACGCTTCCCTACTCATTCATGTCTGCTAAGGAGATCTTTTCTGTACCATTTATCAAATCTTTGCATCATTGGTCAGTTAGCAAGCAAATCAAGGGAGGGGAAGAATACAATTGTAAAAACATTTTCATAGAGGTCCCCAGATTTCTCTTGTATAGGTTTTAGGCAACAGACCATGTCCACTGTGGATAATAACATCCTCCTGGGCAGACAAAACATCTCAAGTAGTTACTGGATCACACTTAATCAGGGAGCTACCTTGAGTGCTGCCCTCTATCACATAATATTGAGTGATCCCAAGATGTGCCCAGAAGATAAGAATTTGGGATCCTCTCAAATGGATTATCGCCTTGGAATTTTTAGTTACAGTTTTCGCAGTGGAATATTTTCTTTACTTTAAAAAAAAGTGTAGTACTGCGAGAGTGTGTTGCGAGTGTGTGTACTACTGAAAGCGTGAACAATGATTTGATCCTGACTTGACCCTGACCCTGCAAAATGCATTGCTAAGAGGTGCATGTACTGTACATACATTCATGAACACAATGTAGTGAGTCTGTGACAGTATCGAGCTGGGAATATATTCTGTTTATATTATATTTAGCCCAAGAGAGGGAAAATAAAATTGATGATACTGTATTATAATTTGAGATTCCAAATGATGGGATGCAATCGTTAACTTCCAAATCCTGACCTTGTTTTGGCTGCTGTTAGGATACTGTTTTGGAGTACTCCCCCTTCACCTTTGTTTTGGTCATACTTTCCGTAAGAATCGAATCGATGAAAATCCAAGACAAAATGAAACATTTTTAACTACTTTGGGTGGTAGAATGCCAAGGTAGGTCATTGACCAGCGGGGTCTGGTTATAGAGGGCGCACAATGCTCAAAGGTTACCAGTCGCTCTAGACACGGTTGAGTGTTGAGGTTGTGAGGAGACAGGTAAGCTCGGTGCTCGTTAATCTCCAAAACCTGGTAAAATTATGGAATTTTTGGTCACATTTTAGGTTGAAAATATACTTGAAACCTTGAAAACAGATCTCATCAACTGAATTAATTTGATACCAATAAGAGATCAGTTGACTGCTTGAATAACTAACAAATTCAAACAACTGTTAATTCCACAGTTTGCATTGGTTTGTTATTGATACTGTCACCTTGAGCAAAACAAGATCTATTCCTAGCACGGCATATAGTTTTAAAACCGAAACTTAAATACAGCGGTTAATGACTGGAAATGGCAAATAAACAGAAAAGAAAAGAATTAACGCTCATTATGTATGCACAATCGTGACCTCCTAATGATTGAGTAATTAAGCTTTTCCGAGGAACTCTTTGCATCATTTGTCAAATTTAATTTCAAGTTGGAATTTAAATATTTTATTATGCTCACATTCAATAGTCAAAATTTATCAGAACTTCTTTAAGGTCGTCCTTTTTATAGGTTTCTCCCTATTTAATTGTGGTAGAACGATAATTGCTCCGCCTACAGCTCAAGGACCGATTGAAATGACGTCTTTCAAAGCCTAAAATCTTGAGGACTTCTTAATAAAATAGAGTACAGCCAAAAGCAAAGAAAGGAGAGAAAAAAATGGCAACATTTCTTATAAATTCATAGACCTTGAGATGTCCAAAAATCTGGCAGTAAACATTTAGTCAAAACATACATGTTCTTTGATTTTCTTTAGCTTCTTCCAGTTTTCCTTCTATCTACAAATTCCTTACGCTTCATTTATAGAATCGTGCAGAACTTTTTTTTCTTTCTTTCTTCTTTATTAATCTCTTTCCCCCATGTACCTCTCTATGCATTAAATATAGTCTGTGCAAATGTTGAAAACCTACAATGGGTGGGGTCTATTTTGTATGGTAAACATTCAAATTTGAAGTCAAGTTTGAAAATGATCAAGGTTTTCAGAAATATTTCACAATAGTTAAAAATGAAAATGTGGATAAAAGATTTTTAAGAGTTAAGACTACATGGTGTGATAAGTTGGTAGAACTGATTGGAATGCGTTTGAGGGTAAATAGGGAAGGTGGGAGGGGGGGGGGGGAGAGGAATTGTGGTGAGGGGCAGGCCGGAAGGGAGAAAAGAGGGTCTAGGGCAGACAGGCAATCAGGCTGAGCTATAAGTGCTCTGTGGTGTTTGTACTGTAGCTATTCAAGTATAGTGCACTGGGAATTGGAATGATCTTTTCAGTTGCCTTGTACATTAGGTTCTAGATACTGTCTATAGTATTCTGCCAGATAACAGTGCTGTGAAGTTACCAAGTATGTACAGTAGACTTGCAGCATTGCCTCACTTACCTGTCTCCTCATAATTACTGCACTCTTGCTCTTGCCTTGCCCCTTCTACAGTGTGTCCAGAGTGACCTGTTAACCATTTGACCCTGACCTCCAATGGTGAGTGGTCATCTCTGGTCAACCAGCCTCACTTCCTAACACTACCACCCATAGTGTCTAGTTATTTCATGTCCAAGCATAATACTCTTCTCAGTAGGAAGCTTATGTTATAAGAGTCGCACATTTGCATGAATTGTATTGCTCAATCATCTTGCGTCCCATCATTTATAATTAGCAGAAGTATATCACTAAAATGTACCAAGGTTGATTGTTCTAAATAGGATACCGGTTGATCGGGTTGACATTTTGTTCGCACAAGAATTGCTAATTAGTGAGTGAAATAATTAACGGTGTCATTTTTTTTGCCCCTAGAGTATTTTTTTACCCCTTTTAATTGCAAATATTGCAAACCCAAGAGGACATGATAAAACGAAACTTTTTGCAGACGTTTTAAGCTTTAAGCTTTAATATTGAGCTGCTCCATTCGTAATGAGATGACATCATCCCGGGGAGTGAACCTTTCACGTGCCCTGCAAAACTGTTACTTGGTGATGATGAAAGACTGTGGGCGGGATATTATGTAAATTTTACAGATATTAATGTTTCGTCTTCTCGTTATGCTTTTTTTCTTCGACAGTTCAATTTTGTTGGAAGAATACTTGGTCCAAGGGGAATGACAGCGAAGCAATTAGAAAAGGAAACGGGATGCAAAATCATGGTTAGAGGTAAAGGCTCAATGAGGGACAAATTAAAGGTAAGCACTTCTCACACAGGCATTTCACTTCTAAAGTAAATGATAAAAGATTACAACAACAAAAATGTTTAAAAATTTTTTTTTTTTTTTAAAAGTGATCAAAGATCACAAAAGCAAAATGTGCTGTATGTTTTGTTGTTGTTGTTGTATTGCATTGCATTGTCTACAATTTAACTCCTGCAAAGTACTTTCAAGAGGCATTCATGTTAGATTTCATCGCCACGGTTCGATAATTTGCCTTTTTCCATCGTTTCATCTCTTTTGAACTTGATTCCTTTACGTCGAGCTGTTAGCCTCGTTACCGTCACCGACCTGTCAGGCTCAGAGCTCTGAGAAATTTGATCGGTAATCAAATTATGTTAATTTGACTCTTCGGACGATTAACCTGGTTAGACTCTTATAAGTGGAGCTTTATAAAATCGATGACATCATTCTCACGATACTGGTCTCTCTCTCTGACATTATCTAATCTAGCTCAGGCTTCAAATGTAAAATAGAAAATTTTTATTTGCGAGAGCTATGTATTTTAATAGTATATTCCAGAGGAAAAGGGTTAGTTTCAATGACTAACGAAAGAGAAACGCATTCTCAGCCTCGTGGTGAAATTTGCATTCAAAATCTACGTGGCGTTATCAAGGAATTTATCAATAATTGAAGTAGTCACAGATTTTACCACTCAAGTGAACTTTGTGCAAACAGGTGTGATGTAACAGTTGCACACTGGCAGCATACTGTTAATTTTTACTACTATTTTTCACTTCATTGTTTTGACCTTGAATTTGATAGGGTTACAATGTTACCTTTGGGGGGTGGAGGAGGGGGATATGAAATTTACAAGGTACCAAACCGTGATAGCTGTTTTCAATGAAAAATTGAAGAATAACATCAAATAAATTTGTCATTATTCTTCTATGACATCACACCTGTTTGCTTCATGGCAACTTTTTGGTACAAAACTTGTCAACTTCAATTGCTGCCACCTCAAAAATGGTAGGTTTGGAATTGAATGCCAATTTCAATAGCGTGCTTGGATTATGGTCCTCCTTTCAGTGGTCAAAAATCAATTTTCCTCTGGACTTTCTTTTAACCTTAGATTGGTATTTAATACAGTCATCAATAAAAACCACAGGACAGTAGTATTCAGGAACTCTTATCTTTGGGAAGATATTTTTTTTTCTTCTTTATACCCAGTCCCCCCCCCCCTCCCCTCCATCCCTTTCCCTGTGCCATTGCACATATAAAAAACAAAATCCAAACAGCAGAATTTCTTTAAGATCTCATCGTGCAGTTTATTCCATGTACTTTGGTTTTTTTTTTTTCTCTGGCATTTTGAAAATTTGATAAACATTTATAGACTGATATCTTCAAAAGTACAATGGCCCCCTAAGTGCCTAGAAAATGAATTGCACAAACTAATCAAGTTCCAAGCTCTGTCTTTTATGGAAATTAAAAAACCCCCGCAAAAGGAACGTTTTTCCACATCAATTGATCCTTAATGTGCAAATAAAAATGCTCTATTGATGTTTGTTTTCACCGATAAACACCTCCCTGGGATGTTTGTTTCTGCCCAGTGTGATGGATGGCTTTATGGGGAGTATAAGCCCGAGCCCGCTCTCGTACATGAACAGTGCTTTCACACCGAACGTTTCTCATTTAGACTGTTCGGTCGATGTAACCGGTTTAAAAGATTTTGACTAGTTTCATCATTGCACAGGTTTTTACCCTACGGGCATATGAATATGAAAATGGATTTTAATAAAGTTATTTGTTCCTCGGCAAAGCCGTTTGTCTACAGAGAGTGAAATCTTTGCCACGTTTTCTTTTAGGGTGTCCAAAACATTCCTCTTGGTTATTGATGGAATTGAAGGAGAAGAAAAAAATACCATGAAGTCTTGCAGTAGGACAGCTAATTAAAGTTTGTCAAACTCTACAAGCTCCGCAGCTGTTATGTAATTTAGAACAATGTTATTACTGTCCATGTCGGATGATGTACTTATGGAATAAATCATATTAGGGAAAGACTGATGTGGTGAGGGGTTTTACTGCCCCAAAATATACTCTATGGGATTTGGATTAAAGGTACAAAGTTTTACCATCTATTGCTACCGATATTCCTCTCCCTTTTGGATTTCTTGTGGGAGGCAGAAGGAATCTATAAGATTGTGATGGTGTGTGTATAACAGGGGATGCATTAATAAACACAACACAAGTAGAGTAAGATTTCCTGAAATATTATTATTGTTGAGATCCAACACTAGTATAATGTATTCTGAAAAGATGGATAGCAGTACATTACTGTGTAATGCAGTAACATGCAAAGTAATAAAGTAAAGTACAGTTTAAGAGTTTAATGTAAAGCAAGTATATCACGAAGAGGAAGCAGGAGTAACTCTGTTCGAAGAAAGCTTCCCTGCATCAATTTATATTCTCCAGCAAACAAAGCTTAAGATTAATCCCTGACCACACAAACAGCCAACAAAAGAAGCACCAGTGGGAAAAAGTTAAAGTAGTGATTCTCGCCAGCTGAACCTGAACGCCCTACCCCCAAGACCAGATAAACAGGAAGGACATACCCTATTGTGTTGTTAGTTTATGTCAGCTAAATGAAGATGACCAGGAGCAAATAATAGAGTGGTCTGAATCTATGTGATATGTGTATGCGAGTGCCTGTGTATGGGACGACACATGTGAACATGATATACCAAAAGGGTAACCTTGAGGGATCTCATTCTTGGCATTTGGATACCCCCCAACCCCCCCGTATTGAGTACGAGAACCCTATTGTTTTTGATGGGGGTCAAATGTCATTGGGGTCACCAGAGGTCAAACTGTGAAACCTTGTGAACAGATATATCTCAAGCAGGAAAACCATGTCTGGATCTTATATCTGGGCATGTCATATTCAAAATTGAATGCAAGAAGCTAATTTTATGACCATGTTTAACATGACATCAATCCAGTTTGATCTGCTATTTATTATTAAAGTATTAATAAAGACCTGTGGTGACAGTACAACAACCCTATTAAAAACTGGTGGAGATCAGAGGTCAAACTGTGAAAGCCTTTCAAAACATGATATCTCAGAGAGGTAGAACTTTTGATGACTCATGCTGTGATTCATGGTTCAAAGAAATGTTAGTCAATGCTCAAGGATCTTAAAACATTCTGTACCTAAGTGTAAACGCAGTAAATTCAGGATGAAAATGTCATCATGTCAATTTGAGACCACAGTAGTTTAAAAAATATTTCCCTATGGGCAAGGGAATCAGCTACTTAGCCTTTTGGATTTCTGGTCTAAATAAGAGAGTTGTACTTGCTGTAATGCAGTATAATTAACTTTCAGCCAAGTCTGAATGTCAGATTAACTTGTCATTGTGCAAGTCCAGTTGACTTCAATAGTATTTCTCAAGGGGCAGAATGCCAACTTTGCAACCCTTTGAAACCCTATCCATGTGATGGTGATTGCGGATCACCGCTATTGAACGCGAAAAAGGGCAAACTTATTTCGTTGTCTAAACTAAAGTTGTTGCTGCTGTTTAACCATAGTGTTGCTCAAACTTACGTTGTCTAAACTTCCGTTGTGCATTCATCATATTTACCTGTTTCTCGCTTACCCGTCTCCTCACAACCTCAGCACTCTTGCGCTACAGTGCCTAGGGTGAAATGTTCAATCTTTTAAGCACTGTATGTCCTCTTTAACCGGACCCTCCCGGTCAATGATCTTCCTTCTCATTCTACCGCCCAGAACCAACGTGTTGTCCGAGTTTAAATCCTTGGTAAACTTTGTCGAATACTCAGGAATATGAAAGCACAGCTTCATCATCATTGTTGAAGGAAGTTGTTTGGAAAGTATTGAATGAGCAAAACCAAACCTCCTATTTTCCCAATTTCCAAACTACAATACCAAGTCCAGGGATGACTCACATCAGTATAGCGAAAGAGTGATTTTGAATAGATCTAGTTAATCTGGTGTGAGGATTTGAACAGGGAACCTATTAATTGTGGGGTGGACACTCTAACCGCTACACCAAGACTTCACCTAGATGACTTCTCACCTCAAAACTAGCAAGGAAAACCACTTCCTGCTTGAACGTAGAAGCTCAAGTACTTTGGACTACAGTTTCAAGCTTGTTTGCTGCATATATGAATAGATATAAAGTAGAAGTGATAAAAAATAATAATGAAAAGCAGAAAGAAAAACATGCAAAACCAGCGACTTTGAATAAATACATTTTGAAAGTTGCAGTAAACTTATTTACCAGCATGGACACCACGTTTTGTGAGGGTTAAAGGAAAAATAACGTTGATAAACATTGGTAATTCTTGAAAATCCTCTGCGTTGTCTTCTCTTGCTGTGGATTTGCCCATATTATGAGTCTTCAAAGATTACAATAAAAGTGAGTTGCAATAAGCACTGTGCAAACCCAACTTAGTTGTGTTATTGAGCTGTCATTTATCAGAAAGTCAAAGCAAAATAACAGTAAACAAACAACAGCATGAAGAAACATGAGTAGTTCATAGATGAGTATAGCAAGGGGACCGTTATAAATGCAGGAAACAATTCCGTCTGTGTTAAAGTTCTGTGAGAGAGTGACCTGAACTGGGATACTGTAGCAAATTTGCCTTAGACGTGAGGTTTCATGCAATCACTTCCTGTTGGATGTTCATTAAAGAGGGGATGGAATGGAGGGTTTTCATGTCTTAGAATGGTTTATCTACATTACTACAACACCACCCATTCACTACTTCCTGTTAATGCAGCAGCAAACGCCAGAAATTTGCTGTCGAAGTATTCCCTAGAGACCCCCCCGAGCAGACATTCGTGAAAAAACTCAAAGCTCCCCACCGCAGTTCATATGACATCAGTAAAGGGACCATTTCAGCCAAAGTCGACTCCCTGTTTTTTTACTGATATGCCGTCATTCAGTTTACTACGTACAGGTAACTAAAACACACTCTCCGCATCAACTTTAATGTCTTCTCTCAAATCTTCGAATTCCGAGGAAATGGGCCTTCACCTCTCAGAACATTCGTCAAGCTTTGACGAAAATGATTTTCTTGAAGAAGAACAGTAGGAAATAGTATTCGATGGTGATACTGTATCAGTGTTTTGCCCTATCAATTCGAGCCCCTTGCAGGAGAATTGGAAAACGTTCTCGATGGCCGAGACGCCCCGTGCCGAAGGAGGTTCCCCGAGCAGAACGGTTGGACGATCCAAACCGAAA
>KN884110.1:71918-97893 GCA_000934455.1 Apostichopus parvimensis
TGCAGGAAACAATTCCGTCTGTGTTAAAGTTCTGTGAGAGAGTGACCTGAACTGGGATACTGTAGCAAATTTGCCTTAGACGTGAGGTTTCATGCAATCACTTCCTGTTGGATGTTCATTAAAGAGGGGATGGAATGGAGGGTTTTCATGTCTTAGAATGGTTTATCTACATTACTACAACACCACCCATTCACTACTTCCTGTTAATGCAGCAGCAAACGCCAGAAATTTGCTGTCCAAGTATTCCCTAGAGACCCCCCCGAGCAGACATTCGTGAAAAAACTCAAAGCTCCCCACCGCAGTTCATATGACATCAGTAAAGGGACCATTTCAGCCAAAGTCGACTCCCTGTTTTTTTACTGATATGCCGTCATTCAGTTTACTACGTACAGGTAACTAAAACACACTCTCCGCATCAACTTTAATGTCTTCTCTCAAATCTTCGAATTCCGAGGAAATGGGCCTTCACCTCTCAGAACATTCGTCAAGCTTTGACGAAAATGATTTTCTTGAAGAAGAACAGTAGGAAATAGTATTCGATGGTGATACTGTATCAGTGTTTTGCCCTATCAATTCGAGCCCCTTGCAGGAGAATTGGAAAACGTTCTCGATGGCCGAGACGCCCCGTGCCGAAGGAGGTTCCCCGAGCAGAACGGTTGGACGATCCAAACCGAAACTGGTCGGTTGAGCATAAACAAAACCAACGTTATTAAGACTATAATATGATTTAAATTTACTTGAATGTCGATGATCCTGCTACTTAACTCCGTAGCAAAGCTCCTAGAATTTTGTTACTTGCAATGCAAGGAATTTGTGACATTCTGTAAAGTGCAAGTGCAAACCTAGAAGTAGTGACATGGGGTCTAGACCTACAGTAAGTTCTAATAGACGTTGTATTACAGGGTAGCCTGTGTAAGTGGTATCATCCAACTTTTACGTTAAAATCACAACACAACGCCAGTTCTACCACAAAATAAAACTTGAAGATCTGTTATTGATTGCTTTAAAGTCTACTGGCTTAATAAGTTTTCTGTAAAATATCAGGTAACCAAGAAAACAAATTGTCATTTGCTGCATCTGGGAGGCCTAGGCTATGGTCATAACAAGTAATTTGGCAATAGTATAGGCCCACATGTACTCGTAACGAATATATGTATATAATTGAAATATATATCTTATAGTGACCTTTCGGCTGGTAATTTCCCACTTCCCCTTCTTGTTGCCTCCTGTCTGATGTGCAATGAAGCACAGAGGTGTTAAGATTTGTGTCCTATGGAAGACGGGTTTTTGAAGATGGCACAGTAGTCGTATGGAAGGAGACAATTCATTAATTCACACTAACCAATTTCGACACTGCTGCGTCACGTAATAGGGAAACTTTGCCCTACTCAAGGAGTTATGCAGGGCTGCTTTTTCACTCTCAACAACTCAAAGGGTCTAGAATCGACAACTTGAAGTGCTACATCGATTTATTGGTTTGTGTACATTATGTAAGGGATAAATTTTGCTCTTTCGTCACAAGTTTACTTTTTATGGGAAAAAGAGAAAAATGACAAGAAGGCTAACATTTCTGAAATTTCAATACTAAACTTAAATTGAGAGCAGCCCAATTAGCTACTGTAAAATACAGTGTTAAAATAGCAAAAAAAATCGAGAATTTCTTGCAAAAGTTGGTTTTAGTACGGTCTATCACGCTTTACAGCTTCTTAAGTACTATAACTCTTCAACATTGGCTATACTGGGGAAACTCTCTGTAACTGGGCAAGTTGATGAAAATGTGACCAGGTTCAGTAATTATTTCCATGGATGTTATGTTAACCTGCTACCATAAAAAGACAACAGGACAGTTTATACACAATTTAAGTAGGTTAAGTTGATAACCTAGATAACCTCGATCTGTATATAACTATACCAAGTGACGAAATGTGAATGGAAAATTTTGTTCTAGGGAAATATTTCTTTACGCAAATTTCATGAGTTTACATAATTTCCCCTGTACTAATATATTTTTTTTTATTATTGTCTCTCTCTCTGCCTCCCCCCTATCCTTCTCTAATGAGTTTATTGGAATTGTCAAAGTTTGAAAGAAACTATGAGTTTTCTTCTGTTGGCTGAGTAGTGTGTTATATTGTAATACCCCTGGTTATATGTTAACTGTACTAGTACTGGAAGTGTTAATGTTCCTTCCCACTTCTCATGCGTTTGCCTGGATAAACAATTATAGAGTCCATAGAGCTGTTCAACACACACACATGCTTTATTGATCTCCACCATCATTGAGTGAGGAAACGTTCACAATTACTTTAATTACCTTATTTCCTTTGGATCACTAAGCTTGTCTCGCATGAACTCGGTTAATGAGATGATATTGAATAATATGTCAAAGGTCGTTTGAGAATCACCATCCACATATATGCTGCAAGCGACTAGACCGTCAAAGAAGAAACTTTTTTGTCTAATTTCTGAACTTGTTCAACGTTCCCCTAATGACAGCATATGTCCTTAGTATTATACCATCTAGCATACATGAAGATACATCTTGAGTTTCCCAAACAATTTTCACCTCTATCGTCATGAACTCATGATCGACAAGTGCAGGTAATAATCTCATATCGCATCACAAACCATGCAGTATGCAAAATGGGCAAAATTTGCCCTCTTTATACCGAGTGCAAAGATGTAGTTTGTACACAGACACCATGTTTAGTACAGTATCTTATGAGAGACTTTCAAAGTTGAGAGCTCTCAAAAATATTACACAAAAAATTTGAAGAGGACATTATTATTCCCTGCAGAAATTAGAGCCAACTTTGCAGACCACAGGAAGGAAATAATTTGAACTTTTCTCATCTCTGGCCTATAAGTTCATATTGTGGACAATATCTGCAAGGTGATATCTGATTGAGGCATATTTCACTTTCAAGAAGAAATCTAAGCAAATCAGTTTGTTCAACCGCATACTGCAAAAACATGCATTTTTCTTTGGCTTTGACCGTAGATTGGGAGCCAATAGCTGCTCGTACTTTCATCATTCTAGATACAGTATATTTTGAAATGTTGAACTCTGAAACATGTGTTGGACTTCAAAATGCTCGGGTCTAACATATGAGCAAACATATTAAAGCCTGTAACTTCACATACCAGATTACATTGTGCTCTCCACGTATTTTTAACTTTGAAGAAAATGATCCTCTCTGGACGACAGGAGAAAAGCCTATATGTAGTAGAGATAATTTTTTATCTCCGGAGGTAATTTTTTAACAAGATGCCAAAACTCTCCGTTGGCGGAAATTTTGCAAGACATACTGTATCCCTGAAGAGTATTGGAAGCATAACATCATTCTGTTCAGTTCAGTGTACAGTAAATCAGGCGTTTTACTTTTCGGTTCCCGTCGTTGACACGGTTTTTGGATGTGCTGTCGTCGTTTCCCTCTCCCTATCCCTATCTCGGGTCGTAATCTGTCATGCAGGGAAGGCCATGTATAATTCATCAGCCGAAGTTGCCCTTGGGAGTGGCTTAAGGTGAGACGAACCATTTAGCCAGGCAGCTTCTTCTCTTTTAACCCTAATTTGAGAGAATGCGTTTAAAAGGAAGCTTATTTTTGGCTGAATGGCTTCGTCTGCTGGACGAAACCACCTGACTGAGAAAATTAGGTTTGGAGTTGATTAGGATACCGCTGTGTATCATACATGCATGTCCAATTCGCTTTCGTTTCATTGATTGGAAGAAAAATTATTTTCGTCCCCAAAAGTGCGACGGGTTACGTTCGGCACATATCAAACGAGGCAACGGACTTACATATGGAACATTCATATATATATGAGGAAAATATATTGAAGGAGACTGATTAAAAAATTCCCAAGACATGATTCCATCTGACAGTTGGGAGGCAGATGAGAAGAAGAAGAGAGTTTGCACAAACATCATAGCTGTGTAATGTAGTTGACAATAAGAAAGGGGGGGGGGGGGGGGGAGTTTGGGCTTCTTGTCTTGTGTTTGTACTGTCAAGGCCTGGTTGTCCAAACAGCAAATTTGGTTGTTAAAGAAAAAACTTTAGCAAAATAGCAAAAACCTGTATGTCACAGTAGGATGTACATTGTTGGAGAGACCATGTGTAGGTTTGGTGAATGGAACACTAGTTAGCTTGGGGGCTTGGGGGAGGGGGCGGGGAGGTGATAACAATGATTATTTTTACCTATCTGGGCGTATTTGGTTATAATGGCCAATTTGAATTTGAAGTTAACGACTAGTCGTCAACTGGATCATCTTCACAACTGATTTTGGTTGCAGTCCGAACATCAATTCGGTAATCTCAAACTACTGGACTACCATTACAAATTTACCCTAGGTGTTGATTCAGGTGTATGTGACTATTATTATTGGGCTCGACAAACTAATAAGAAAAATGTCATTATCTTTCATATTACATCTTATAATATTGAAGTATCTACAGTAATAAACAAACTGTAGTCTTTACACACAGAGAAGACCTGTTAGTACTCTATACATCAGTGTCTTGTACATCAGTGTCTGAACACTCAACATTTTGTCATGAGCAGGGTTTTTTCTACTTCCCCAAGATCTCTGTGCCAATGATTGATTCACTGCAACCTGGTCACTTCAGTACTTTTACTAATTATGACACATTAATGTGCATGAATTATGTAATAGTCAATTATAGGCATTAACGAAACTTTGATGTTTACAAATTGAAGCATCTAATAATATGCACTGTTTATGGGAGTTGTAACTGAAAGGTCATCAGTGTTGACCTCTAAATATGCTAGAAAGTCGTATAATGGTCTCAGCTGCTCGGCTGTCAACAATCATTTCAACAACCATACGTAAAGCATATATGCCTCACCGGCACATATGAACCCAGACAGATCCGCGATGTCTGAGATATAAGATGTAGACTCGAAAACCTGGAAAACCAACAATTTTGAAAACATATTGGCAATTTTTGGGATGCTACACTTGGTAACAACACTGATGATGACCTTTAATAATTGAATAAAGCAATTCCCTGTAAACCAGCTCTATCGGTGATCAGAAAGACGATATTAGAATTAGCGTTATACAAACAGTTTCCCCCCCGAAAGTAGGGAAACTACTTGTACTTGTAATCCCCTGCCTCGTTGTGTCAGGTAGAGTTGCTCATCAGACTTAGTTCAGGCAGTAGTGCCCGAACGGAATTCTTGCTTTCGTTTTACGTATAACCCCACGAAAGGATCACAAACAGAATTACTGTTGACAGTTCAGAATTTAAGTTACGAGTGGTACGGATTACAGTGTAATCCCTGTTAAGTATACGTTGCCGTTTGAAGCTTAAGTTAATATGATCGGGGATCAGAGAGAGATCGACTTACCAGGAAATAGGAAACCGCGACACCAGAGTTGTTTATGATGTAGCGTCTTTGATACCTAGAAGGAAGTCCTTCCTCTCTTTGACACTTTGACCAAATGAAACATTGAATACCTGCCGGGTTTCTTGTCATCTGATGTCAAGGAACTGTTAACAAATGGAGATAAACTCTGTTTGCTTGGGGATTTCAGGGAACATGTTAACTGTCTCGCCTGGTATGGTTAAATCCTTTCTGGAAATCAGAAATTTGACTTTTTGGAAAAGATTTAGGTAAAAATCTGAATATTCATAAAGGAGAAGTAGAATGATTTGATTGGACAAAGACAGGATACTCCTGAATATTCATAAATGAGAAGTAGAAGGGTTTGATTGGTCAAAGACAGGATACTCCTGAATATTCATAAAGGAGAAGTAGAAGGGTTTGATTGATCAAAGATAAGATAGTTCACTGAATATTCATAAAGGTAAAGAAGAAGGGTTTGACTGATCAAAGACAGGATAGTCCTGAATATTCATAAATGAGAAGTAGAAGGATTTGATTGATCGACTACAGTACCTGAATATTCATAAAGGAGAAGTAGAAGGGTTTGATTAATCAAAGACAGGACATCCTGAATATTCATAAATGAGAAGTGAAGGACACATTTCAGTTGCAGGCATATGGCACAGTTTTATAACTTTTGAAATAACAAAGTAGGGATTGCTTCAACATTTGCTAATGCAGTTATAAATGGACGATGTTTATTATTGTATGTGTCCTAAGAGAGACAGAGACATCTCATATGATGTTATGAGGAGATTACCCGATTGATGGAGTCCATTGCTTTATAACATATTCTGCATCTATAGGTCATGTAATCACATCCTCATAGCATTTTGTATGGCAGAGATATGAGTATTTCAAATTTTATGATATTTTGTATTAAATTGCATCTGGCAACAGCATTATGGCAAGTCAGCAAAAAGATGTTCTGGTTATCCATCATAATATATAACTCACTTGTTCAAAGAAAAATATTAGTACAAAAAATTTGCATTTTTTATGCAATTCTAAACAAAGAACATTGACAGCTAAGCAAACTTTCCAAGGGAACGTATCACATTTCAAGGATGAACTGACAAAAAGATAACATTAGGAGCGATAAGAGTTACGTCCGCTGCCTTTGGAATATCCCTTTAAGGCGATATCTGTTGTCTGGGGAAATTTGAAAGGCTGAAGTATCATTCAGAAGTAAATCCATGTTTGATAAAAGAGAGTAATAGAATCTAATTATTATTCCAAAAAATACTTTATATTTTTTATAAATTTTTATAAATTTATAAATTTTATAAATTTATATATTTTTTTTCTATTTTTTTTTGGGGGGGGTTATATTAGTCACAGATAAAAGGGAGACCATGCAAGTATATAGCTGCCCTAGTAATACTTGTTTATGGATTTCTGAATACCTTCACAACCACCAATTTGCAAGACAGAAAGTGAAAATAAAAAACCTAATTAAATTATGCCCTTTTCTTCTTTTTTCTTTCTAAATAGGAAGAACAAAACAGATTAAAAGCCAACTCAAGTTGGGAACATCTCAAGGAAGAGCTTCATGTCCTGATATCAGTGGAAGATACAGAAGAAAGGGCCAACGTCAAACTAGCCAGAGCAGCTGAAGAAATCAAGAAATTATTGGTCCCCACGGTAAGATCTCTTCCATTGGGTAATCTCCCCCCCTTTGCTCTATGGGGAATAATTTATCTGCAGAAAGCTATCCAAACAAAACTGGGCAAATTGCTAAACAAATGCAAAGATCTACGGCAAAAATTTCAGAACAACAGAACCCCAAGAGTATGTTTTTATAGTCGAGACAAAATTTATCCAGTCTTCAACAGCTGCTACAGAAAGTTTGAACGCTAAATTATTTATTCCCTGCACTGTCTAGGTCACCATAGCCAAAGGACATGACTTTGATTCATGTTGCTGCTGTATACATGTGCATTTGTCCCTTGCGTTTCTCAGGTGGTGTTTACTGTGTGTTGTTGGTAGTTTGAGAAGTGCTGGTCTCTACAAGTTACTAAGTTACTCTTCTTCATGTGCTGCTTGTTTAACATCCGTCCTGGCGTACGTGCATGCACAGGGTCGTTGAACTTATCTAATCATTTTTGAATTCCTTGCCAGAGGCAGAAGGAATCTATGCGACGTTTGCGTGTGTGTGTATGTATGTGTGTATGTATGTGACACTTGCCTGTAGACACGGTAACTCAAAAAGATCATGGTGGATTAACTGTATACGGTATGTGGAGTCATCATATTGAGTACAAGAACCCTTTTCTTTCATCTGATATTGAATTGTCATTTGGTTTCAACAGAGGTCAAAGTCAGAAAACTTTGGAAACTTGATAACTCAAAAAGTACATCTTTGTTGAAATTCATGTACAAAAGAAATTTTATACTCTAAAATCCTTACCAGTGAATTACATGGTTGATGCCCACAATGGTGTGCTAAAAATAAGAGCTGAAAATCTCACTTAATTCTTGGAAAATTTAATTCACTTTCACCACACATAAGTCAGATACTTATTTGGAATGTTGAGCAAATTGTGATGGAGTGAATTGGCTCTGAGCATGTGGCGTAGTATCATATGTGATGGTTTTGAATCTAGCTGGCATAGTTAGTTCATGGTGGATATGTACTTCAGGAATCAAGGATTCAAGTATCATGAAATTATTTGACAAGTTGATGACAAGAAGATGGTTTTTATGATGCTACCGTGTGACTGGTATGACAGCTAAAATGATACTGTAGTGATTACATTAGAATACATGAATACCTTTTAAGTGTGTAAAGTGGATGCTTGGTCGATCAGCTATGTACTGGCCAGTCAAGTATGAATCTCTAGACTTGTTCAAGCGGTTTGCATAATTGCCGAGGTCAAACATCTTTGATTTATGTAAAAATGGAAACGTCACGGATGATGAGATTTCTACTAGATAGATCAAAACTTAGAGCATTGTTTTGTTTGAATCATCAAGAGGGGGAGAGGGGGGTAAGGTTGCCTGTTGATGTAAATATAGCCGATGGTGTAAAGTGAATAATTATCTTGTAAGGCAGCTCTGATGAGCTCTCTAAACAGCCACGTACAGAATACCGTAGTATCAAGAAAATGTCAACAAGTTGGATGATGTCGAGAATGTGGTGCGAGGGTTATTGACCCGATACTTACCGGTCGCACCAGGTTTACATTGTTGAATATGTCACCAATTCACTCTAGGCACGGTTAGTGGGATAGTTCTGTGGTTGTGAGGAGACAGGTAAGCTTGTCATTCGTGATCATCCGAACCTGGTTTTAGCCCCCCCCCCTCCCCCACTAGTAAAGATGTGTTCTGTGATATTACATCATAATTTGCTATTCGCAAGCCGGTTTTAGACAGAGTCAATAAAGGATTAAGTAAGCAGTTACTATCACTACTAGTGAACTTATTATCGCATAAATACTTAAAATTAAGCAACATTTCGTTAATGGTTCACAGGTGAGACATTTACAACTTTTATGACATATGATGAAGATCTTGCGTGGACATCACCAATTTGTGTACTTTTTGTTCCCTTGTCACATAGATTTTAGTATGGCATAGATATAAATGGATGACTTGTATGTCAGAACTTAAATGTCAGCTCTTAATCCTGTGGAACATAAAACGCATTTCGAATATTTATATTGTGTGGAAGACCAATGTTCCTTCTTGATCTTTGCCTGTTTTCTTTTTTGCCCCAAAGTTTGATGTTTGCATTGATTCTCGGGGCCTCTGTATATATATACAATGATAGAGCTGGCCTTAACCCACCCCCCCTCTCCCCCACTAGTAAAGATGTGTACTGTGATATTACATCATAATTTGCTATTCGCAAGCAGGTTCTATTTTAATTATTCATTCATTATCTGACATTTAACATTGATTAGACTGATATGATGGGGAGCATGAATTGATGATCATTTGGTGTAGAAGATTTATGATCCAAAGAGAAAAGGGTAATAAAAATTGTCAAAAAGATCATTGGAAATTGATCTATTACTTTAATAACTGGTTTTAAGCAATATAAGTAGGAGGCATAAAACAGTTCAGTAATTATATCTCGTTTTGTTTTATTTGGGGGGGGGGGGGGGCGGGAGAGGAGACACCAGCAAATATGTTGTATAATGGTATGATTGCTTGTACATGTACGCTCAAAACCGTTTCCACGGAGAAAACAAAATCCATTTTGATCACGTCTCTATGGTATTCTCACCGAGGTAGAATTTTAAACCGTAGGATGCAGCACCTCAAATATATCTGAATCTGCTCAGAGATACTTGCATACATAATAAACAGATAAATAATCACAGGTCTGTCACAATAACTAAGAGACAGTAACAAACATGCAGAATTGTGAAAGTGGGAAATATCGCTGTTAAGTTGGCTACGTAGTCAGTACACACTCATACCTACAGACACTGTGGGACTGCTACCACTTAGTTGAAATAGTCAGAACTTAATGATAGTTTGCCTTATATTACATAATAATCAAAAACGTCATTCATTACATTTTGTTAACGCTTTTAGTGTTTCAGATGTTAACCTTTAATGATAAGATCCTCCTCAGTAAAGTTACTGGTCACACAACATGTGGATCAGAAACTCGCAAGCCAAAGCATAACAAGTCAATTGGAAAATGTTAAACAGACTTTGTAACAATTCACCAAGTTGGGACAAATTTTTCTATATATAATACTGTCCTGCTTCAGAGCACTGGTAGTGTCAGTATGTGCAGTATGAATATCATATTTCTATCAGGTAAAGGTATAAGGAACTGTTTGTACCGTCAAAACGAGTGACTTTGAAGCATATGGGAGGAGTTTAGAGTGGTATTGGAAATAGTCCTAACTGGCTGCACAAGTACTGGATAACTAATGCTTCGGTTCATACATAACATGGGTGTACTTTAGTTCAGAGGATTAAAGCTACTGTACGACAATAAAATGCCTTGGCAGACTTATAAGAAGTGACAGAGCAATGGATTAACATCAACAAATATATGCTTGGACTGTGAATAGCTGACAAATTCCTGTAAAATTGATCATTCTATATATTTGTTATATATATCTTATGAAAGCCCAAAATAGATGTGGAACTTTAGGGTCTACATTTATCTATTTCGTTGAACAATATGATGACAAATCCAAGCTATTGTTATTGGGAAGGTCTAAATGAGAACAGTATAAACGCGATGCAGAGGTCAAAACTTAAGCTTATTATGTAGCAAATTAATATCAAATGGGTGCTAAGATGTTACCAGTTGTTTTATGGGGGGTGTTTGTGAGGGGGAGACAAGTACAGTAATTATCATCAAACCAGGAAGTTTTGGGGTGTATTACTCAACATGAAATTGCAATTTGCTTTGTTCGTCTCTCGCCTGGTTGTCGCCAATCTACATGTATCCAACAGTTGTCCTGTGCACCTAAACTACATTCATGACTGGAAATGCTTTGCGGACTTCATCAAACAGAGGAAGCCCCCCAGAATTTGTTCCCCCTTTCAAAGTGAAGGGAAATGAGCAAGTAATTAATAATCAATGATAAATTTAATAAGTTTCAAAATCGTTCGATTTTTGCTCACATCGGTTGATACGAAAATAAATTTTGATTTTGTCCAGCTAACGAACGACTGCATTGTCATGGGATTTTGGTTTTGAAAATTATCGAGGTGAACTGCTTTCAGGGGAAGTTCTTACAAGAAAGGGAATTAGAATAAAAAAGAAGAAAAATACCTCCTGGAATAACCGCTTTCTTTGCTCTCGAATGAAAATTACCCCTGCCACCTTTGTGGACTCCTCGGAAAATTACAGAAGAGCGGAGAGCTGGATGGCGTTAGGTGAGCTGGCCAGGTATGCATAGGAATATATCAGCTATCAATCACAAGGTGTAGATGGATGTTTGGAGACTCCTAGACTTCTCTAAAAGTGATCGTAAATTTACATATCGGGTCAACACAGTCGACAGACGCCGCTCGCTGGCTCACCGTCGGTTTCCTTTTTGACCCTCGAGAAGAAGACCCACTCGAGGAATGTTTGTCGTTGAAATACTAGATGCAATAACAAACCCTCCTCACAAGTAAACGGCTTTTGTTTCAGTTCAACGACCAGGGACGGACACTTTGCACACACACCAAAAAACAAGAAGAAGGGAAGAAAAAGAAAGAAAGCTAACAAAATATATAAATAAAAGGAGCAAGGGGACTACGTTGCTCTTACGTTACCTGGAGGCGTTTTGCAGGGTTCTCACTCCTGCTTTTTTTAACTTTTGTTGTTTTACGTAGTCGCATTGCGGGCTTATTGATAGATCACAAGTCCTGCAAATACATACCAACGTTGATCTCTGTCTTTGATATATTCTCTGCGGGCATAATTAGATACATCTTCACAGGAGGTGGTTTGCTAGGAGCGTTATTTTGCCAGAATTAAAAAATCATATGGTCAGAATTATCATCTTGTGGAGGAGAAGAGTAGGGAACCATGTGGGGTACTAAAGCTTCTTTCATGAGGAGTCACTCTTTCTATTCCGTTTGGTCAGCAAACTCTTCCAACCAAGCCTATGACCAGTGTATTTAACTAAAAGGATAGGAGGATTCCAGTTTCAGACCACATTTAGAACACCTGGAGATTTTATTAGCAAACGTGAAAGTTAATTTTGGAGCGTAGTAGAAATGAAAAAAAATTATAGTACTATTTAGAGTAAAAAAAATATGATCAAATTACAGTATTATTTAGAGTAAAAAATATAGTATTTTACGCAAGAATTTGTCACCCAGGAACTTCATGGTTAGTAGTTAGTATTAGTCATTTGCATGCTCACAAGGAAAACTAGATTTTGTTACCTTCATGTCTCAATCTGAAACGTTTTCTTCACGTTAGTCGTGCTGGCAAACTGGATATTTGACGGAAATTTTTGTATGGAGCCGATACAACAGATTGACATATGGAAGATTTATCAAATCAGCTCAAAATGCTGTTTAAGTGTCTATTACGACTAGACTACTCGTATTTGGATTAATTTATAAAGAATAGCACTCGCTGAATTTTTTTTTTTATCTAACTGCCAAAAAGCTATGTTACTTGAATCTCAGGATTTCTCAAATTTGAGGTTAGCTCGATTTGCATTTTAGGATCTCCCGTTAGTTTCTCTCTAATGGAGTATGAAATTACCCCCATTCGAGTGACTTCTCCCACTAAAAACTCTGGCCCTCCCTTGCTCCTTCCCCCTCCCCTCCCATCCACACAACCCCCTCCGATCCTAGTCACACATCTGGTCATACCTGTAGCAGTTACTTTCTTACCAAACGTTTTTGGAGCAGTTTTTCAATTAAGTGAGTCATAACCTGATGACAGAAATGTTTAAAACACATAAATAAAACATTGGCATTGTTTACTGTGGACTTGGAACAACTGAGATCATTGTAGGGCGTAAATGATGCGGGTGGGTGTACACTGGAAAGTTTAAAGTCAGCGGTTTATATTATCTCCAAATTTTAGCATACTGAAAATTGCTAGAAAAGTTTTCAAAAGCACTTCCCCAGAGGCTCTGATTCTGAAAAAGAAATTGCCAGGCATTCCGGATTCATCAATTATAATTTAGACAAGACTGGCAGTAACTTGCCTGTTGAAAGTTGAGCATGGGATGACCATAATTGAACTTTCTAGTTTGTTTGTGGTCAATAGTGATGGCAATTGTCATTCAGCCAGATTGGGAAGCTGTTGGAAGCTGATTTTAATGCCTGCAGTTCAAATGAAACCTTCATACATGTATGTTTTCATGCCAATGTGTACACCATGGTGGGGGGGGGGGGTAGGGGATCAGGTAGGGGATGAGGTGGTGGATGATTGGCAAGGGCAGACTACAGTAAGACTATTGGGATCCATAAGAAATACATTATCTGTGTTAATAGGCTGGCTCATACTGGTCCAAAACTTGCCATACTGTACCCCTTTCCTCCCCCTCCAGTAGTTTAAAATACTATAAATAATTTGTGTGTGTTAAATATTAAAGAAAAAATAAATACAAGATAGAGTACAATTAAGGTTTGCAGTGGATATCTTGATTGACAATAAAATGCTGATGGAAAGTTCTTTAAAAGGAATAGACAGATGTTGATTTCTGATCATGGGGGAGGGAGGGGAGGGGGTGTGGAGATAGAGCTGGTCCAGTCCACAGGGCTTATTTCAGTATATACAGTACAATACAGTAGTCCTGCAATATTGATCAAAATCTTGCAACGTTGTAAAATTGTAACACATTCTGCCATGTTGACCCTAATTTCTCTGGAAACCTCATGTTTTTGGTGAGGCTTCAATGCCACATGTCTCCCCCACAATTTATTTGTTCCTTTGATAATTATGCATACTTCTGCCTTCATTAATTAAATCAGAAACATATCCTCCGTTCACGCCCCAGGGCCTAAATTTTGTTTTTTTGCGCTGGGTTTTGTAGGAAATGAAGTGGTGTCTGAATGTTTCACAGTTCGTCTCACGCCTAGCCCTCCAGCTCTGCCCGTAATCAATGCCTCTCATCTTCACGCTCTTCACATCCAGAGAGGCAGTCCTCCAGAGCAGTTTCCTCAATTTTGAAGCGTTCACGAAGGCTCCCGTCCTTGAATCCTATTTTTATTTACCCATATCGCTTCAAGAGTTGCCGGAGGAGCTTTGAGAAGTTGGGAAAACAATGTTTTTTTCACGCCGAGCCGTTTCGTGCTTTTGAGAGAGCGAGCCGGCATGTTTTTGTTTTCTGGTCTCTTGCAGGGTTGCAGAGTCTTGTTTTGAATCCGTGTACTGTACACACTGAACGGGGTTTTATGTTACTGTGACTGCCTCGAGCACACAAGAGTATAGGGTTTGGGTACGTGAAATTCCACCATCCTTGTCTGTCTGGCTTTAATTTTGACCATGGTAGTTTGTTTTTTATCAGATGTCGTCCCTTATTTCTTTGATAGGAACAAAGTTACTTTTGAAGCAAATTGTAAAATGCAACATAAACATTGTAACTGATAGTTAAAGAATGGTGGTGCTAAAAGTGAAAGTTCAGATTTAGTTGTAAGAAAAATAAAGTAATCCTACTGTACAACTTTGAAAGGTCCAATATTGTTCTTATTCTTTCACTGGACAAAAGATTTTTCCAGTCTTGTTGTAAATTGAAGATTGTGATATTATGGGCTACAAAGATTCTAGGAAAGGAAAAAACCTGTATTTTATGCTATATGTCATTGGGATGTTTGGAAATAGGAATCAAATCCCAAAGTATGTTCTTTTCACTTAATGTGTTTTCAGTTGTTGCTCTCTTCCTCTGCCATATATATTCTTCAAGGAATTCACAGGCTTTCTATTAACCTTACTCTGAAGATTCTTCAATCAGTTTATATAGCAATGTTTCAATTTGGCTAAAGTGTCCATATTTGTGATTTTATGCTGTTTTTACTTCAAAGGGAAATAATTCGAAAGAAATACAGTGTGGCAGTATAGACTGTTGGGTGGGTGGGTGGGTGGGTGGATGGGAGATGGAGAGTGCTGGAGGTGGGATGGGGGTTGGGGCGATTGGGGGATACTCCAAGATGCAACGGTGAGAATTATTATTCCCTTACTCCAACCCATGTTCAATATCCAAGTGAATAGATTATTGTCTACAGACCTACTTCATTTTTAGGACCTTTTTAAAATAGATAAGATTAATAAGTGTCTTTGTTCTAATAGTCAGGATCATCATCCCTAGATGGGACCCCTTAAGTCGTCCCACCTCTCTTATTGGTTCTCTTCAAGCCTGCCTCTCCCATATTGTGGTGACCTCTGGTATCTTCATATATATCTATTCAGTCAAGACTCTCCTCTGGCCCTTGGCAAGAATTGTTCAATATACTGGATCTGGAGGTTCCCCAGCTATCACACTAAATGTTTTATTAGTATCTTGCCCAAAAGCGAGTAAGAGAGAGGAATGGCTGGAAAACCCAAATAATAAACCACCTGCATGTCATCTTCAATTGCTTTTATTCAAATTGGCCTAGCCAGGAAATTAAATGTCCATTAGCACACTGTTTTCACAGAAGAGGGATTTTCCCCTACAGGATTTTACCAAATCACTCTCGCTACATTTTTCTCCATTTGATGAAAGAATCGTAAATTAAAATTTAGATGTCAGCCACAAGTCCTTTCCAATTATATGGGAAAACTCTATCACAGACCAAAAAAAAAATATATATTGGCAAGGAATTCAGATTTCTGTCCAGAGGTGATTAACACTATGTATGTCCAAAAGATGTACATTATTAGACATACATGTACTGTATAGTTTGACATTTGACCAAAGCTTAGTCTGTTTTCTTTATTTGCTGGGTGTCTCTGTATTGCTCAAGAAAATGTCCACCTATCCTTTTCCTGCACTCCCAAGAAAAATAAACCCCAAAAAGTCCATAATTGTATTTTTAATTTTTTATTAGTCTACATATATTTTTCAGTTATTGGAACTACGAATGCTATTAAAAGTGATTTAATAACACAGTTTTATCAAGAGAAAATTCAGGTTGCTACAGCGTAGGACCCAGATTGTCTGTTGTTTCTAAGTTCTTGACCCATATTACACCCACACACACATAAATTTTGTTTCCAAGCGTCTTGTTTGTGAACTACTTTTTTTTGCCCCGTTACATATCACGTTATTTGCTGGGTTTCTTTTGCATGCATTTTTCATTGTCCTTACATGTGTCTGAGTGTTAGGGTCTGTCTCCTCTTCAGATAGAATAAATCAACCGTATCATTCTGCGGAGGCCTTGGAAAGATTTGCCACAGAAAAGAAAAAATCTCAGAAATTTTGTGGAGGCGTAAATACCGTTACTCAATAGACAGTACTGTGTTACCTAATAATAACAAGAGTTTATCCAATCGACTTTTAGCTTTGTTGGGTCTGGGGAATGTTTAAACCCACTAGACAATTTCACCAGTTTTGCTAGAAATGTTGTTTCCTTGCATTTCATGCTATATATCGCATAAATGCAGGCTCACTATTGTTACATTTAGAGGATATAAGAATGGAAATTCTAATAGGAAAATTACAGCAGTGCAATAAGTATATGGATGCTTGTGGCTTACGTTAAATGGTAACCTGTGTATGTGCAAGTAAGTGGTGACAACGTTCATCTAGGAAGTCACAGGCTGTCTCGTTACACAATGTCGTTGTTGTAAATTGATCATTGCAAACAAACCCAGCTATGGTCATTGGCCTATACAATATAGATGTGGCAGAACCATCTATGCTAGTTCCTTCTTTCAGAACAGCATTTCCATATTATGTCAAGTAACTTCTTGGAAGGATCGGCTTGGAGGGTCCCTTGGAGAGTCGGCTGTGAGGGGTCGCTTGGAGGGTCGGCTTGGAGGGTCGGCTTTGACGGGTCGGCATGGAGGGGTTAACTTGGAGGGGTCGGCACTTGATCTGCTTGGGTACATGCGTATTGGTTTTGTAAACAAAAAATGCTGTTAACAGGCACCTTGAAAATATGACAAGAAAAACAAAAGTGAAAGATGTCATCGCCCCTCCCCAAAACCAAAAAAAGGGTCTTTTTTACAAAAAAGCGTTGGTGTGAAGTTCTGAATGATAGCAAACAATGCCCTAGTAACACTGTTGCTATGTTCCCCCACAGACGTCAGAACAGCATCTAGATTCTTATCAGCTGGGCCCCTACTGTAGTAAATAATGAGTGTTATTTGTGTACCAAACATAGTGTTATCTCTGTAAGTCTATTGTACTACATCTAGGGCAATTGCCAAAAACAAATGTAAAAACAAAAAAGCTCCATGTGAGGACCTCAATAGAGATCTCAGAAGCCCAAATTGACTATGGAGATGGGCGAATGTAGCCGTTTAGTTATACATAGTTAAACATAGTTATACATATGCACACACATGTTGCACAAACACATGTATGTACACATGCAGAGGGTTGAAACTTGTAAACAAGATCAATAGTACACATGTATTAATTGTAGAGAGATTTGAACATAGATACTCTCTGTTGAAGGCAGACAATTGTCCTGTCAAGAAGATTATAAGCCTCCCTGTGTCCCCTTTGCTCAGATTTGTCCTATTGTATTGTAACCAAGGCCTATCCTTGGGTCTTAGTATTGATCCGGTACCTACCCCTCCAATAGAAATCAATGCCTGTATACTTTTGGGGGATTAACAAGAAGGCTAGATCTCTTAAAGAGTTAAAGAAATTTCTAATGTAAATGCATTTAGCTTCTGTGGTCTTCTGTGAAAGGGAAAGCCTGTGGTGTCTCCTAGCTGTGAAAGAGGGTACTTCTCTATAAGCCAAAGCTGCCCAAAGGCTGTGACTTGTATCCAGGGTCATATTAAAAGGGGTCGTATTGTTAGATCTAACCATTTCGCAGTAGACTAGAAATGGCTGATAATCCAGTAACTGGGCCTTACCCTACCAGAGCCACGTGAATCATAGATTTATGAGTAAGGCAGAAGGGAAGTTAGAACTTACAGCAGGATATTATAGTGTGTTGTATGAAACATTATTGTACATATGTGGTATAATTGCTGAAGCAATTGTTGGGTCAGACATGACAGCCAGTACACACTGTAGTCCCTGGTGTATGGGATACATACAGTATGTGTGTTAAAGAAAAAAGCCCTTTAAGATAAGCCATGAAATTAATACACTACCACAAAATGCATAGTTGAGGGAATACAAGGCTATAGACAGTCCTACGGTCTACATGATACATGGTTGATAACCGAGCACTGTGATATCATATACAACTGTGTAGAAAAGTGTAGCGGGTGATAAGTTTTTTTTTCTTAAACTTCTTCACCTTTTGCTTCGTTATTTGAAATAAACTTTGCAAGCCAATCTCATGAACTACAGTTCGATAGGAATTTAGTTTCTTAATGAGCAATAAGTTACTAAATCAAAAGTGAGTCAAGAAACTGCTGTCGCAATACATGTTACCCAGCGGAACATTTCCCCACTTTCAAGAAATATCACTTTCCCTCCAACTCAGAGATTTAATGTCTTCATTTGTCGTAAATGTTTAAATCTCTCACGAATCTTTCAAATATAAAAGTCTCTTTCTGAATTGTCTGAAATAGTTTTAAAAAATTTCCTTGCTTTATAATCTGTCTCATTTTGTTGTAATTTTTGAGAATATTGCTTGAATTTTGTTATCCAAGCAAAGATAGTACATAACTGAATGTTTGTCGTTGAAAAAATCGTTGACTAGGTGATCAGTACGTGGATTTATTGAATTAATTTTCTTTCCTTGCCATCTTACAAGCATCAACAAAATATTAAAGCTGAACAATTTCAGGAATCAGGAAAAATATGAAAACAAGAAAAATGGGAAGCAATTCCTGCCATTTCTTTTGTTTTATGTGGAATAATCAAACGAACGAATTTGTCCTTCCCGGAGACACCTATTGCTCGCTCGTATTAGTTCGAGCCGTCCCTCCCTCCCGCCTGATTAGGATACGAATAATTCAGGTGCCCGTTCTAATAACAACAATAATATTGTCGAGAAGGGCTCTGGTTGAATAATCATCATCACGTTAAAGTCTCGTTGCTTTCCATTTCACCTTGAGTGGCCATCCTTTCAATTCATCATGATTTCCAGTTGATTTCGGTACATCCCATCAAAAACCAACCATGTGCAAATACTTTTCCACAATTGTTTGGTTTTTGTGTCAGCCGCCTGGTGACCATAATTTGTACTTTACAATCTCACCCTTGGGGTTGCTGTACTCATCTGCAAATTAACTTTTTCATAAAACAAGGGGTGAAATAAAAAGGAAAACAAGAGACAGATAATTAAAGAGAAACTTACAGAATGGAGAAGAAGAAGACAAAATAAAGAATGAAAAAAGATAATTTGATGTACTTATTTAGTCCTTTATTTTTGCCACATGTCCACTGGCAGTAGTGATATATGTCAGTGGCATATGTGGGTACTACGCTTACTCATGGTTTCAAGGTCTGTAGCATCGTGGGGCTTTTTCCAGTAGCAGACGCCTTCTGTTCTTTAGAGGCACTGAAACAAAGTTTCCCTACCCGCACGCTTCATCTTTGAGCTCTGTTTATCACATTCAAACGTGCATCGGGAAAGTAAAAAGTAGTTTTACGGGATGTGAACTAGAAAGCTTGTAACCAAAACTTTGAGATGGCTTGTGGGGAATATTTACTAGAAAAGGTGCACTGGTGGGAGATAGTGTCAGTGGTGGACAAGCCTGATCAAGCAGTGCGAGGCACGGCTCCTGCAGGTTATTAATAAAGAAGTAAATTAATGAAGAAGAACAGACTAAATTATTACAATGGTAAAGGTAAAGAAGACAAACAAATATTTACAGAATTTACAGAATAATATTAAAAATTAACAGAATCATAAATTTACAGAATAATATTAAAAACTATGATGAGGGGAAGCTTACAATACTGGGAGGCTGCCCCCAGACCTAGCAATACTAACCTCCTGGGAGGAGAACTAAGCTAAGAAAAAAGAAAACTACCTTCCCGGTGGCTGGGCTGTTCCCCTGAAGAGAACTTTACTTTGTTTAGGGACCCATTGGCTAGAGGGCTTGTATGAGTCAAAACTGGTGGGAGAAAAATCTATCTTAAACCCATGAAGTGAAAGTTAGGAGTGGGAGCAATATTTACTTCCCTTAATTCCTCGCTTACCTGTCCCCTCAAAACATTTGCACTCTTGCTGTAAGGTTGCATTTAGTGAAGAGATTTACAACTCTATTTTGTCCTGTATGGCCGAGACACGACAGTATTATGTTCGATCTCATATTGAATGTTCTCACGTGACATGTAGCAAGGGATCGCTTTTGGTCTGTCCACTTTCTTGGTTTGCATTGGAAGTATGGTTATAGATTATTACCATTAATGGTTTCTCTGTGTCGTTTTCCAACTGCGTACTTGTATTTAGTAGCGACCATCACATTTTTATGTTACGGGTGTTGCATTCCGCACTTTCATGTTTGCTTTACATTTACAGGCTGATGGTGAAGATGAACTGAAGAAGAAGCAACTTATGGAGTTAGCAATACTCAACGGAACTTACAGGGATAATTCTAACGCAACCAAAGCACAAACGGCTTACACAGCTTCACCATTAGGTGGGTATCCATGCAAATATGTGTTGTTGCAATTTTACTTCTACCTCCTCTCCCAGCCACCCCTCGCATCCCACCCTACTCCACCTCACTCCACCACCACCCCCAGACAAAATATATATTAAAAGTGAAATCAGTTCTTAGTGAAAAACCTTTCAATATTTTGGATTCCAAATTTGTGTGTCATGGCAATCCCGCTTTGAAGGAGTTTGTAACTATGGGGCAATTGATGTGTTAGCGAATTTCCTTTCAGTACAAATTCAGTTTGACTTGATGATAAGTTTTATAAGAGAGAAATTGAGATCATTTTTAGAAAGCAAACATAATTTTAAAATTATATAATATAAGCAACATTTTGGATTCAAATGTTATAATTTGTCAAAAGTATTCTTAACCCACACCTCTTGAAATAGTATTTGAACAAGTATGGAAGAAATTGGAATTGACCATGCATGCAGGAGATATAACAATTGGACTTGAAATGCGTAAAGCAATTTGAATATTACTGTGTCTGTCTGATAGTGTTACCTACTCCGAGAAAAGATTCTTTTGCCTGGGTTCGAGAAAATGGCACAGAAAAAAAATTTAAAAAAAAAAAAACTTGACAAAATCCTAGGAGAATTGAGGTAAGCTAATCTTGGCTGTTGAGACGAGTGTATGATACGTGATGTACTCTTAAAAATTGCATTCCGTATCGATCTCATCACGCTACTTAGTGTTGCCGGTGATAGTCGCTTGGCTTTGATAAGCTTTTGGCTTTGATAAGCCTACACATCTTGAGCATCTCCTCCCAGGTGTTATGAAGAAGCTGTGTGAGAGACAGAGAAAGAGAGAGATAGAGAGCTAAAGGAAGATGCTAGTCCTAGGCTTATTAAATAGTGCACGGGTCTGTAAACCTCCAATTTCCGAGGTTTTGCGACACAGGCTTACGAGGAGCTTTGTCCGAAAACTTCCAGTGAGAAAGACGGCCAATGTGTTTATTTGAAAGCAGTAGGAGTTAACCTAAGTTTGAATAAGTTTTTAAAATTATGAGCAACTATAATCCCATAGCAAAGTTAGCATGACTAGATATATTTCAAATCTTTCAAAGAACGGAGGAATTGTGAAAACATATTTTCATCTCGTAATCAGCTCTTTAGGTGTCGTATATGAGGAAAGAGTGTGGACTATGACCTTGTTTTATTTCTCTATTTTAATATTTGATCACTGTTAACAATATTTACTCACTTATTGGCATGCTCTGTGTGGTAGGGTAGGCTACAGGATTGTCAAAAGGTTTATCAATTTACAGTGTTGAAGGTTAGGCTACAGGATTGTCAAAAGGTTTATCAATTTACAGTGTTTAAGGTTAGGCTACAGGATTGTCAAAAGGTTTATCAATTTACAGTGTTGAAGGTTAGGCTACAGGATTGTCAAAAGGTTTATCAATTTACAGTGTTTACTTGGAGTAATAGTTCGGTTTAGGGTCTGTTATAATGGGAGGAAGTTGGAAGCTAAACAGAAACGTTTGTCTTTAGGTAGGGTCTGGGATGTGGTCCATAAACCAGTGGATGTGGTCAATTAATAGAACATCTGTTTCATGCGATGGAAATCAAAATGCTGAAAGCAGTGTGGAATAGCTATCTGGTATAAACACCATGTCCTCCCTATGGTAGACAATGTGTGATGATGGGAGCATGTCACAAACAAGTTTGTTTTGCCTAAACTGTAAGCTTTGATTTTGTTCCTTTCGCACAAGATATGAAGTAGCAAATTTGTGGGACTGTGAGCAGTTTTTTTTCAGAATTTTGATAATAAATACGGATTTATTACCACCTTTTCTCTTATGTTCCTCCTCGCCTCCCCTCCCCCTCACCCTTTGTCCAAGAACAATGTTCCAAATATATATGAACTCTTTAAGAGAAAAACCTAACTTTGATCAAAGATGCCACCCTTTAATGTCTTGGTTGAATTTGATAAGTTCTTCCAAGTTGCTACGCTAATAACCAACTGATTGTGCCATTTTGGGTGAAAAAAATTCTTGAAAGCATTCATATGGAACTAGTTTACTTGATTGAAAATTGTTCTGGAACTAGTTTCTTGATTGCATTCATTCGAAACTAAATTTATTTGATTGCAGTCACATAGAAGTAGTTTCATTGATTGCTTCCATTTGGAACCACCTTCCTTGATTGTTTCCATGTGAAACTAGTTTGATCGCATTCAAATACAGCTAGTTTGCTTGATCGCATGAAGAAGCACTAGTTTGCTTGATTGCATCAACATTGAACTAGTATGATTGCATTCACATGGAACTAGGTTGTTTGATTGCATTTATGTTGAACTTGTTGTTTGATTGCATTCCCATGGAACTAGCTTGCTTAATTGCATTCTCATGGAACTAGTTTGCTTGATTGCATTCCCATGGAACTAGTTTGATTGCTAGAATTCACAACTACTGAAATCCTCTCAAATTTACTTCCAACCCTGTTATTTCGATCGATACCATCTGGATGTATCAAATGATTGAAATCTACATCTACTGAATGTTGATGTCATTGCATCTAGAATTATTTCTGATTTGCATATAACACTCTCCCACCTAGTTTCCCCTTCTTTTCAACCCTTCTCCTTTTAATTTTTTTTTTTTAAGGTTTAACATTAATTATTTTTTTAAAATATATTTTAAATGTGGTTTTGTCAATACTTATATTTACCTACAGAGTGACCTGTGTTGAAGTGATTTAAAGTAGAAATTGATTTTTCCTCATTCATTCAGCTATTATAGTATTCATACTATAAGTATTGGCAATAATGTTCAACTAACTTTTTTATTGAAATACCCAATTGAACAACTCATTAATTTTGTGGTAATAGTGGTAAAAGTGGGTTGTTTTACCTTATGAGTAAACTGGTGTATAGTCACGTTATAGCTTGCCATTGTATATCATGTGATAAACACTGAAACAAAACAGATGTTACAAAATGAAGAGACTCACATGTATATACACCTAATATGTCAACTCTTTCCCAGCCCGTACAATCTCGTCAAACATCCAAGTTGTTGGTTAGAGTCGAGAAAGACGAGATCTCTTTCGTCAGCGCTAAAACCTGAATAAATTAGATTTTTGTAATTGTGTCTAGGCTCCATATTAAATTTGAATTACACCTGAGGTAGAAATATTACCGGCAAAAGTAGGAAAGAAATAGACAAAAATTGTAATAATTTAGTAGTAATAATGTACTTCATTCCCCGTGGGATTTTGTAAACATATCTCGTTCTTTTTGCAACTTAACAGTCCCCGTCAAATTTCATCGTCTGTCTCAGATTGCCAAGAAATTTGTTTCATTTAAGTCTTAAATGACTAAAAAGGTTTCTTTTTTACGTAGAACGACTCTAATATCATCCATTGATATGTCAGCTGACTGTTATCAGAGCTCACAAATCTACTTTTTAGGACTACAAATTGCAGAATTAAAGCTAAGCTTTTTACAAGAAAAATAGAACTGAAGACACATGATTGGAACCAATGTCTCTGAAGAATTTCACTAGTTTCCATTTTAGCCCTTTTTTTCCTGTGGATTTTTCTCCCTTTTTGATGATATATCTATATAGTTATTGATATTAGAGTAGTGTGTAACAAGTCCAGTAGTGGCTGTCCAAATTTAGGTGACCCCATCGAGGGATGTCCGAAGTTGCTCTTGAGTGGCAACAGAATTCACGACAGTGACCATGGCCCGTTCTAATTCCTCATGGCGCCCCTAAAACTATTACACTATTTTGTATTATAGATGACCTAAAGGAACAAGGATTCCTCAATCTATTCAGTTTATTCTTTCTCCTCCCCCCCCCCACCCCCTCCTTCCCTTCCTATTGAGTGTTCCTGATATGAAGTTCTTTCTTAGTTATAATTCAGTGGTAGAATATAAATATTGGTTGAAATATTTTACCATTGCCATGTATGTATCATATTTGAATTACAAAGTTCGGTGAGATCGTCAATTGATCTAAATTTGGACATTTATAATCAAAGTGCACGGATCTAGTAAGACTCCATCATGTCCAAAGTTAATTAATCACATTTCTTTTGTTTTTCCTTTTTTTTCTTTTTAAGTAAAACAAACCAATCTCTCTACTGAATCAGAATTTTTAAGAGATTTTGAAACTTACTATTTTTAATTACATTTTTTAATTAACAAGAACTAACATCTCCTTGATCCCTTAAATTTCCACTCCACAGCCAACACACAAGGTGTAAGACAGATATCGGCCCCCAGCCAGCCCCCATGCAGTACTACCCCTTCACCATTGGGTAAGAGATAAAAAAAAAAAATGACTCGAACAGAAAAAAAAAAGACAACAAGTTTATATACCACGCAAAGTTGCTCTTTCTTCTATTCAGTCATGTAGAGTTGGAGTCGCCCTCTATCTGTACTTTTCTGTGCTGGTGTCGGGCTGTGCATTGTGGTGGATGTAGCAAGCTTCCTGCATTTTTTCGCCAATTATTGTAGTTTTGTATTTTTTTTTTTTTGCAACAGTTATCGGTTTTACTTCATCTTCATTGTCACATTCTGTTTTTATTCCAAGTTTTTTTGGCCATTTTTTACCCCTCCGCAACCATTTCCTTTTCATTTATTTTTTTTTAAATTCCCCTTTTTTTTCCCTTTTTCTGGAAGACGTGGTACGCATCTATTCTTCATCAGAATTCTTTGCCAACATCACTTTCTCTCTCTCTGTCTTTGCCCCTGTTTATCAATCAGACAGTTTTCATCCATTGTTTATCCATCTTTGTTATTTACCATTATAGAGTCACATTTTGCACTTTCGAAAGACACCTCTTTTTTTCCATCTCATGCTGAAATTCTCACAAGTTTTTGATTGAAAAGCATAATTTTTGTTGGTGACAAGTGTTAAAGAATGCTCACTATGTAGTGTAGTTAGTGGTGGACCATGCACTTTCAGTGTGCGTTTGGGGTGACTCGAGAAATATACTGCAGGGAATGGGGCGAGATGGAGCCCGGGGTGGATGCTGTTAGGGATGGGGACTACAAAACAGTTGCCAACAGTAGTACTACTTTAAGCACAATAAGGTTATTAAAGATATTTGCAGAATGATAACATTTTGCTTCCCCCCCCCCCCTGTGCCAGTGAATAATGTATCAGGTATAGCATATCAAACTATTTGCATTTTAGTCACCTAGTTGCTACACGATTGCAAAATTGTATCAAGCCACTTTTCATACCAGTACCAAAAGTATTACTTGTCATCAGTCTGCGATCAAAACAGAATACATAAAATAACAAAATTGCTATGCGTATCGGACACAGTTCATTACTCCAAGCAGTCTTTAGATTTCAGGTGATATCTGTCACTGATTTATTGATAACTTGAATGTTTAGATATGTACAGATGTAATATGGATATAGATGTTCGTATGGCATTTATGTTTATGTAT
>KN884110.1:105965-116970 GCA_000934455.1 Apostichopus parvimensis
CTTGTAACAGCAAGCCCTGATAAAAATATAAAAAAAATAAGAAAAAGCATCAGTTTGTTGGGAGAGGATGTCGAGAAATCATGTCTTGTACATCAAAGGTCAAAGGTTGTATAGATTATTGATGTTATCACTTCTTGGTCCTCCCCGTTGGTTTCTGCGAGTTCTAACGCAGATTCAGTTTCAGCACGCAGAAGTACTAGATGCTCACAAACCGAAAAGCATGCAGTTACAAGATAAATGTGCCAAAACGTTTACCTTTCCTGCTGGGGTTCCATATTCAATTGGACGATCTCGAGTACATAACAAAAGCTGAAGATGTGTCCCTCAAGGATCGTCATGGACAAGTAGGGTTTGCGATTTGGTCTTTGAAAAATTTTCAAGAGCTTGGAGATAACCAAAAGTGGTTGACTTTATTCCATGCAGATGCAACGGATTTGACGTCAGGAGTGAAATCATCTCTGACGCAGTAGCGGTTCATGTGGCCTCCACGAAGGCCCCCGAGCCAGATAAATTAATTGATGTTTGCATGCATCGATGTGCCAATCCAAGACAACATTTACAGATTTGTATTCATTACGATACTAATAATTGACATGATAAATGACAGCTCTCAACTCTCACCTGTTTTTGTGAAGATGATATTCTGTACATGATTTGAACACTGAACTTATGGTACACATTTGTCATTCTGGAGAAAAGTTTCCTAGGTTTTTAAAATATGTTTGATCATCTTTAATTCCCAAAGCAAGTTAACTTGATAACCGTAATGCCACACACAGATCAAACATGGCTACCTTGATTTATACACCATCATTTTACCTGGTGATCATGGGTCTAGCCAACTAGGATTATATCACCACTTTCTTTCTTTCCTGTCGTTGAAAGTCAATTGAACCACCGTCATTATGTCAATACCATGGGTCTAATTACCAGAACACCATGATTTCCACCAGGCTACAATTATATGAAAGCCATGCGTCTATCTCCTGTACCCATCAACCATCGGTCTGCATTGACCCTCATTATATCCGTACCATCTTCGACCGGTCCGCTAAATATCAATTCTGCACTGGTCTCTTGAGCCTCCCTCGTGTCTCCATGGGTTTCTCCAGCCCTCCGTTTATGTCTATAGCATCCATCCAAAGGAACACCATTCTGTCCTACAGATAAAGCCACTACCTTTGGCTACGCTGTCAGTTGGTCATACCTCACAACTATTTTCACCACTACGAGTCTGCCAGGCCACGATGTCATTCCCGCTACTTTCCGTTACATTCGCCAGCAGATTTTTGCCCCTGCATGGGGATTCTACAAAGACTTCATTGAAAAATGGCTGTCCTTACAACACAAATATGTGAAATTCTACGATACTGAGCCCACATACTTAGATATAGCCTTGGTTGTCAAAATTCAGCTCACCTGAAGCAGAATTGCTTCCAAGGTCCATCTTTGGCACTCCTTGCTGTGTTACTAGGAGGAAATTTGCTTCACAAGTTGATAAATTCAAAAATGAACAGTCAAATTGTTTACCACAACTTCGGAAAGTTTGCAGTCGACTTTGGAGAATTTTCCCTGCTGTGTTGGCTGCCTCCCTGCATATGAAGTAGTACAAACCGTCCGTTCATCAAAGTTGTCGGAAATTGTGTTGTTATGTCAGACGGTCTGAATGTGTGATTTATGTAGTCGTTATCTTCCAACAGAATCAAAATAAAATAAAACTGTTAGCAAACTGCTTATCCACTAGAGTGCCTGTGTAGGAAAATGTGTGAAAGTAAGTTGGCCTGACAATTCGATCCTAGCAGGATCTTCTTCAAAGGCTAAATGACAAGTATTGTTTTGTCATTTAGCCTTTGAAGAAGATCCTGCTAGGATCGAAACGTCAGGCCAACTTACTTTTATACATCTTCCAACAGAGATAGAATTAGTCAATTTACCAAGGTGACTGCAGCCAAATTGTTCTTGTAGCTTCGTGTGTAGCCCAAAATTGCAGTACATTTTAAGAAAAGCCCAGATCACACTCCAGTGTTCGATTGCCCGAGGTGGATATCACCCGACATGTTATCCGAGTCTCGCTAAGTTATTCAGGTTTATAATGCTTTGAGAATGTAATCAGACATTGAACTTGAGTTGTTTCCCAGTCTTAGAAGCTAACAGTTTTGATAAACTTTGTTTGTATAGTTTCGGAGTATGTTCATGTTTTCAGACCCAATTTTATCATAATTTTGAAAATTTTTAGTTTCAAAGTGGGAACCCCAAAATATCGCCTAGGAAAATGTTGCCGAGCTGGTAATTAAATGTTAAAATCAATAAATATTGATGAATTCTGCCCATATTTCATTATCCAAGAGAAAGGCCACCTGGTTCTCTCATTCGTTTGGTCTGCATGATGTGGTTTACTTTATACACAAAAAGAAATGTAAGCAATGTTCTTGAATTATACATTTTACTGTAGGCAAAATTTTGAAAAAAAAATTGAGAAAGCCAAAATTGCTGAAGATTTTTAGGAAGGGATATACAGAATACTGAAATTTTACATTGAGTGCATGCTTGCTATTTAGGAAAGGACTTTGAGGAAGATGAAATTTGCCCGGATCTTAAGATACGCAGTATATAGAGATGACTCACAGTGGCTTTGTGATGTCAGACATTTTTCTGCTAGTGAGAGAGAGAGAGAGAAAAAAAGATGTAAACCCAGCCTTGAATATTACCACACAATTTTCCAAAAAAAGTGTGAAAAGTTGTCAAAATGGTTTATGCATATTTGCTTGATTGAGAGCATGGTCCAGGCTGTTTGTTTCTGTTATAGTTAAGTCCAGCGTGATAGGTTTGAAACACTTGGTTGATCTTGCAGAAAAAAAGTGAAACGTGTGTCAGGAGGGAGGGGGGGGACACTGATATTAGGGGAGGGTCATCAACCTATAAGATCACAGAATATACATTATTTAACATCTGTTCATTTTTGATCAGGTGAACGGCAATGAATGCAAGGGTCAAACCCCTTGCGTTTGAAAGAATTGTTCAAATTGGACGTGGTTTGTGTTGTCTGTTCGCTGGTCTGAAAATAAGGGGAAACTTTAGGAGATGTGGCAGCTGGTAATAGAGGCCACTACATATTTCCCAGACACAAAATCTTTTGGCGAACGTGTGGTTTTCACCTGCAAATTGCATTAAACTGCGGAAAAAAATGACGTAATCTGCCGTTACGATTTTGACCGAGCCCCTTTCTGTAGAAGCGACCTAAATATAAAGAGTTGTGGTAATCGGTGTGCCAGTATGGATTATTATGAGTACAGGACTGCATCCTGAGTGTTTCACGACTTCCTTCCTAATTGCGCTCTGAATTAGCTATGGGTTGTTTTGGTTGCAAGATGCCACATCTTCTATGTCATCATGCTCCTCTTACAGACATGAATTAGGGTTGGGATAGATCCTTGAAGGATAAATGATATCCGACATAGTAAAATGACACTACTCTAACCCGCTGTGCTGTATACATGGTATGGAAGAGCATGTTTGAAACCATGCACCACCACCAACTTGTTGAAAATATCAAGTAGTTTGACAAAAATGGGAGGAAACATTAATATAGATTCCTCAAGTGGTTAGACTAAATCTTCTGCATTCAAATTGAACACAGTTGGAAGGCACATGCAAAATGTTTTTTTGCTGTATAATTTATCTTGACAAACACCAGACATTTTCTTGAAAATTTATTGGTAGAGATCACTTAAAAAGCTATGGAGAATGTCAACTAAAAGAAATGTTTGCATGGCAGTGAATACACAGTACAAGCTTGGTACATTGGCTTACCAGCGAAAATGTTCTTTTCTTGTTCTTAGTCTGTCAAGAAACGTCATTCGGATTTTGTAGTTTCCAGCATCAGTTCTGTAGATTGCTAGACTACAAGTCCACTTTGAACTTGGAAATACATATAAACCTCTTGCATATTCAACAACTGGTATTAATGTAACTGTATAGAAATTTTTCTTGATTTGTTCAAAATGAGCCAATTAAATCCAATTGTTATACACTAAATATGAATATTCAAAGATTAATTTTCAGAACAAACTGTTTATGAATAAACAATCAACTCATCATTCTTCTACCCAATTATTCAGTTAACGGTATATGCGAAGTATTAATTGCGTTCTTTTGTTCATGAAAATGCGCTTTTTATAGGATATTTCTCCTTTACAATTAATCCTAATTGTGATAATAAGGTGTGGAATTTATCATACATAACATGAATATTCAACAGTCATCTGAGATAGCAATCATCTCCGGGGAACTCGTTCAATTATCTTCAGCCGTCTACAAGTTCACAAATGCTCGCCAAGTGCTCATCAGTTTTTCATAACCATTTCTATCAAAGCCATCATTTAATAAACCAAATTTCTGGAGGATGCTACGTTGGTTTACGCTCATTTGATCAACAGAATATCCTTTTGAACCAGTGAATTAATTTAATTTAATGAATGAATAGATTTATTTATTTCTTCCCAAGAATAATTAAACATGGTGAAGCATTTTTATGCATCTGGCAATTTTTAATTTTGATCCCTTAGCAACCTCTTTGTTTTTGCTTTAACATATCGCACCATATACTTTTGACATATTTTAGAAGAGAGGATAGCGATGGAAGGAAGAGCCGAAGTGTTCATGCAAGTTTCTTTATATTTTCTATCGATGGTACAAATGGACGCAACCAAAATAGACTTGCTTTGTGAATAATTTTTAAAACTGTTTGAAAGGATCTGTCCGACATGTCACAGTGACGAAAACAAGGCTCGGGGAAAAAAAATTGAACCGGGCACTCTCTGGTAAATGGCAACCATTAGCATTAAAGAAATATGTTGGAATCTAGTCATCAAAGTTTCGGTAGTGATGTATTCAGAATTGGGTCTGGTTCTCTGGTGTGTCTTCTACTTCTTTAGATTGATTGATTGATGGATTGATTCTCAGTTTAGCTTTCAGTGGAAGATGGATAGTAAACAATTAAAAGGTAGCCAACATGTGACCCAGATGAAGTTTTTGAAGTTAGAAAAAAGTATTCCCTAGATGGCAGTCAATTATGAATTATAATAACTTCCAATTACAAGTTATATTGCAGAAAATTTGTTCATTACCCGATTCCCATGGCTATTACATTACTGCTGCTCAAATACCAGATGTCTCTGAACACAACAATGGTATAGTGGCCCCAGTGGCGTCGCCAGGTGGTGGCCAGGGGGGCACGTGCCCTCCAAAAAATTGTGCCCCTCCAGGTGCCCCCATATGCGATTTGTAGTGTTAAAAAAAATACTCAAACAAAAACTTTATCTGCCTCAATTTAAAACAGAAATATCGGTCAGACTATTGCCCAAATTCTTGAACATAAAGTTACTTCTAGTTGCAAAATATAGCACCAGATTCCATATAAGGACCCTTTATTCATCAAAAATTTCCCCACCCCTTAGACCCCTCCCCCAGGACGGTATACACAAATAAACATTGTGCCCCCTAATTAAGTGCTGTGCCCCCCCAAGATTGAAATGTCTGGCGACACCACTGAGTGGCCCTTAATACCACACAACTTAAATATAATATATTTGTATATCTTTAGCTGTTGTATCTTGGCAGTGTGTAGCTACTGTAAGTTATATACAGATTGCCCTTCTTATACTGCCACCTAAAGTATAGGCTATCAGGTTTAGTTATGGGGCTGCCACATAGTGATATACATGTCTCTGGGGGTGCTGTTGTAATTTGGTGTAACCTGAACAGGCGACAGTATATATACGACGGTTCTGAGTTTGCATGGCAACAGGTGTTAAATGCTATTTACTGCATGTAAAAGTTGTTGTTATTTTCGTTTTCGTCATCCACAGGTAGGCAGGCAGGCAATCCTATACAATCAAATCGGGCATGTGTCTGTGCCTGTATGGGTGTGTGTACCTTGTGTGTGATGTGGTAACTAGCTTGTGAATGTCTCAAGAAGGGTCATGTTGCAAGATACATGTATGTGACAAGTGGATTATGTTAATCTGTTTAATGAGTATAAGGATGTTATTGCTATTAAGTGGAGGTCAAAGGTTATTTAAGGTCTGTAGATGAGAAACTGTGAAAATCTGAAGAAAAAAAATTCAAGAACTGTAACTTGGGTAATGTATCTGTTCATGGGTTTTTGCAGGTTTTTTTTGTTGCCAATTTTAGCAGTCAAACCTAACCAATTTAAGTCTTAAGTCCAGAGAAGTGTTAATTCAATCTATCAAACTAAGAATCGTTTGACATTTTGTTCGCTATGTAAATGTTACTACGTTAATTGTTGAGCAAACAGTGATCAGTTTCAGCTTGTAAACATTTCTGTCATACAGACACTTTACCATCATTAATCATAGACAATTTGACTGTTTCTTGAACAAAACATGGCATATTCAAGCTAATGAATTGCATATGTTGTTATGAGTTATACATGCATGCAGCCTTGTCAAGAACGGACCAAAAGTTAATGCAAAACGCAGGGAATTTCGTACTCCACAAATCTTGAAGTATTTTAATTTTTGATTTGTATGTGTGTGTGTGTAATCTTATCAGTTCTGATGCCATTTTGAGGTATTTTTTAGATATTTTTTTTTTCATAAGGTAACATCATTTTGCCTTATTCTTTCCTTCCATGAGGGAGTATAATAATTGATAACACTATATTATAGCAAAATCAGCACAATATACAGCTTTTGTCATATCCTCAACTGGATCAATGAAGGAGCAATGCTTGTCAAAATGTTACTCTTCTTGCTAAAAAAGAAAGCACTCTGGACTATTTATTCAAGCATGATACAGGTGTACTGAAGTGTATTGCATGGATTTGTTCTTTTGAGAATTTTTTCACTTTCTGTTTACCACACTTTGTACAGTTCGTATAGAGTAACTTTTTCCTTTTTTTGAAACGAGTCGATGTGGATCGTGTAAGCTGAACAGCTGAAATGCCACTCTCAAACTTGAAGGACCATAAATATTAAATATAAATGTAATTAAATAAAATAAAATAATTAAATATAAATATTAAAGATAAATATTAAGAATGTTTTTATTGTGAGTTTAATGTACTCTTTCTTTGTGCTCATCTCTTCCCTTCTATAAAGTGTCACCACGTACAGTGCCTCCACCAGGACCAGCCATGGTACCGCAACCTCTGAGGTCACCCACTCCAGCGGCCCAGGCGCACCTCATGGCCACACCCTTCCTGCCAAGAGTCTCCAGTCAGTCCATCCTTGCCAGCGGCCTCAACGGTCTCAACAGTCTCAACAGCCTCAACGGTCTCAACGGTCTCAGCCACCACGCCATGGCGCCCACCATGCTCCCCGCACACGATGCCTCCGGGAGCATAATCTACCACGTCGACCCCTACCAGCTGGGACTCGCACCTGCCTTACTGGATTACCACCAAGGTACACCGGGAGCCCATGATGGTGCTATTGGTATGTCAATGGCTGTCCATTAGTGAACAAAAAACAAAAAAACTCCATCTCTGTTTTGATGCAACTCAATTGTTATGGTTGAGACTCATCCAGAGTAAGATAACTGTTTTTTTGAAAGCAGCTGATATGTGATAGGCTTTGCATGGTATTATCATTGATACATTGCTAGCATTGTCACCACTTATTAAGTCTTGGGTAGGTTGATCCTCCCAGCTAGAGATGTTTGTATAATTTGTGTGGAAAAGTGCACAAAATTTGGGGAAGGACTTAATTAGAAAAGATAATGGCAGTTTGACATCTCTTTAACAAAATTTATATATATATATATTTTTTTTTCAAATAGTTTTCAGTGTTTACTAAACTATTTTCTAAAATGATAGAAATGGAATGGTGTCTCTCACTCTGTGTTTGCGTGATGAAACTAATTTACCCATTTTAAAAAATTTTTGTGCAAATTTCAATCGTGACATGGCATATGGCACATGACATATTATTTTATTTTATACTGACAAGCCCTTTAGAAAAGGCTGTTTACCAAATAGGATTTCTTAAAAAAAAAAAACCCAAAGGATATTGTTTTCCTTCACTCATTGCACCCATGTGAATATTTTGAACTCTTATTCCAGAGTTTTTCATACTCCGGCACCAAATAGCATACAATCTTACATGCTGTTTGAAATAATTGTCACATGAATAAATTTACACCCAGTAGCACCATTAAAGCTGCTGTTTTTTAACACTAATTGTATTGGTTTATCATAATCTAGCACCAACCTGCACCATTCATTAGAATTAGGTCCTTCACCAGGTTTTCACAAAAGCAAACTATTTTAGTGATTTTTTTTTTTAATAGCTCTTGTTTAGTTTCTTAATTCACTCAAATCACTTATTGCCCACAGCATCGAAGAGATCGTTAGTACTTAACGACAAACTTAATTGAGATAGAAACTCTTTATGGTCGGAATATTGGCCGACCGTTCTAACAGAATAAGGATTGATTAATCATCGTCGGTGATATCTTCAATCAATGCAATCATCTATGTTTGCGCATCCCTCGATAACTCGATGAAACAAAATAGCTAGTCTAGAGAAACCTTGGACCGAAATTAAAACTTGTATTTTAATGGGTTGATTTAACGGAGGCCTTAATAGGTTGCTTGCTGTTGTCAAAGTTTGAAACATTTCACAACAATTATCTACCAGATGAGTGGGAAAAAAATCAGATTACCGTTGTTAATTCTTCCCCAATCGTTGATTAGATAGAAACTGTGGAAAATAAAGAAAACAATGAGGGTAAAGGGGGGCCTCTTTGTTATTTCAAACTGCTGAGAAGAAGGTTTTTAAATCATCCCCATAGTTCTAGTTTCTGCTGTCTGATGATATTCCTGTTTGGTAAAAAGGTGGCTTGACCAGAAGAAGAGTTCAAACAGACACAGGCAGTAAAGTAGTTGGTTGATGACTTTAACAACTGTCTTGAAAGTCTGTGATATATTGCAAACTCAGCCTTAGATTTCCAACCCTTATGAAGTGTGTGTTTTGGAAGGAAACCAAAGGAAATCGGGGCACCATCTGTTAATCCCATTTTTTCGTTAACAGGTGGTGTCAGGGTCAAAGGGCGAGATATTAGCTAGGCACTAAAGTGATATGGAAAGCCAATTCATTGTGTCTGGCAAGTGGTATGTTGGCTTTCATGATTGGACTAATATTGTGGCTGCTGCTATAAAGTGAATGATAAGAGGAAGAAGCTCTGTGTGGTAAAAGATTGTCTCCATAGACAGGTACATGATTTCATTTTAATAGCTAATACTACACTGTAATGACCTTGCTGGCAAAGCAGATTTTTTTTTTTGATTGCCGGTGAGAGACCTCTACGTGGTGTTAAAGCAAGACAAGATATGTGGCATATTATCGATGTGGCATAGATAGATTATTCCAAGAAATATATAACCTGTGTTAAAAACCAGACATTGGAAAAACTCACAGGCAGTATAGCACAGGCAGTATAGCATTCCCCATATAACAGAAACTGTTAATGATGCAAAGTTAAAACATTTAGTGAAGGGAATAGGGAGAAAAAAAAGACGAAAAAAGGTTGCACCCTTTAATAGTTCAGCTCATATCATGGCTATTATTGAAAGGCACATTTGAAGAGAATTCTGCTCATCAACATTCGCAATAACAAGTTCCGAGACGACTGTTTTAGCACTTAAGGAATTTTTGCAGTGATTTCATTTAAACAGCTTGCAGTCCACGCCAGATTCTTTTCATCTTATGGCCTATAGCTTCGAACAATTAAAATTTACAGCATCTCTTAAGTACTGCTATTTTTGGTATCACATTAGCAAAATTTTGAGGGGAGACAAAACAGAAATGGAGACAAAAATGTGATAAAGTGAAGTCGAAGTAATATTCGCCTTGATTTAAGGTGGATCGCATAAAATTTGATGATGCTAAGTGGACGAAGGGGGGAAAAAATAGAACAGTAATTAAAAAAAAAATGAAGCTACATTTGTGAGGATCAAATTTCATTATTGATGGAATGATTGGAAATTTCATGCTACAAAAATGAGGAATAGGATGGGAAGAGGGGGGGGGGGGTGTTTTGGATGTTTACATGGCAATAATCAGACCAATCAGGCGTTAATGTATGTATATTCATCCGCTGATGAAGTTCTTATTGTTTGTGTGTCACCTCCAACAGCAAAGAGGTAGGGAGGGTATTGAACTTGATTCTCACATGTACTGGTACATAAGTAGCGTCCTTGTCTCATTATGTATCTTGTGACCTTTGACCTTGCGATCTGAGTGCCTGTGATAGCAAGTGAGCTCCACTGGAATAATAACAGCTTCCTGGCAAGTTGCTGTGAGACTGTTGATTCCACATGTCATTGACCACCCTCAGTGTATGTAACGATATTGTGTAAACGACATAACCGTGCCATTAGTGCAGTAGGCGAGGTCAGTGTTCGGTGTGATCTCAACTGAATCTATATGTAAGGTCAGAGGTCATACCTCTGCTAGCATCTAGTCTTTAAAGGTTTCCTTCCGTGGAGGGAGGTGACCGACGGTCAGGAGTAGTGATTCTGCAAAATGAGAGTATCTGTAAGCTGGCATTTGACCGCATTAAAGGTGGCCTACTTACAACAACTTATGGGACCCATATGTTTTGTATTGAAATACCATTGCACAGTAAGGTTTAATTATGAAAGGATAGGAACAACATCACTGATGGTATTTGGAGCAGCACTATCAATTTGAAGTCTTGATGTGTGACCAAAATTAGGTCTGATAAATAGCTCCAGGAAAAAAAATCTTTGTAAACATTTTCTTCTGGTCATGAAGATAGACTGTAAAAAAAAGACAAAAAAAGACAAAAAAACCTTCTTGGCACATTCCCTGATGGGTCAGACTTTAAAAGGGTTGACATATTGTTACAGATGTCCATGATGACAGTTAAATGGAACCTAAAAAAGAAATCGAGCTTTTCGCATTTTGTAGATGAATTTCTGGAGTTGCCATAAAAACAAAAGAAGAAGAAAAAAAAGGCA
>KN884110.1:129647-147512 GCA_000934455.1 Apostichopus parvimensis
TATATATATAGATATATATACATGTATGTATGTATATATATATATATGGAATGGAACATTATGAGTATGAACTCTTGCATTTTGTACTTACCATATCAAAGAACATTTTCTTTCTGAATAATTGTGTTGTTGTCTCATGGTAGGGTCAAAGGTCATATGCAAACAATGGCACCGATTGAGTAAAAATAAAATAAAAACATACCACAAAACATAAAATTATGATATGTGGCACATTGTCAATGCACATTGATTGAGTAATATTCCCTGTGTATAATGTTGCATACTTAAACAGTGGCCAATGTGACCTTTGGCCTCATGGTACAACAAAAATCTGTAACAACTTATTCATATCACATTGCTAGTATTAGGTCCAATGTAACGTTAACTGTGTAACCTTACAGTCATATACTTTTGGTTGCTGTATATTTTTGATGTAAGCGGGGAAATGAAAAATTCGTTCTGAGGCTGATAAGCTGGGTTTATTGACTACCAGTTGTTCCAACTCGGCAATGTTAACTGCCAAGAAAACACGGTGTGCTCATATTCATTAACATGGTGATTAGAGGCTTCTGTAGGTGTTTGTCACTGGCAATATGTCTGTAACAGCTGTTGTGTGGATGTATATGTATTGTGCATACAGGTGGGGATGTGTACAGGTTGATGGGTTTTGCTTGACAATAGGGGTAGGGGAGGAGTTGCAGATGAATAGGGTATGTTCATCCTTCATTACAGATGGTTAAATCATGCTCCTATGCAGAGGATGTACAACATTTTCATGGATCAGGCATTTCTACATAATTCTTTATATTATATAGAATTATCTTCATTATTTTTAAGGTTTTTTTTTTCTTCTTTTTTTTTTCAACTATGCAAATTGGGAAGCGGAACCATTTCTTGCACATGAGATGCACCAAGTGTTGCTTCCTATATGAAGGGCTTCCAATTGGCATACACCAACACTGCCTTATATATATATTCGTAAACAATTTGATCAGCTCCGTATCGGGCCGATCGGCCGGCAGGAGATTAATATAGCAATAAGACTGGAGTTGTGTTATGCAAAAGTTTGATATGCAACCTGTACTGTAGGATATATGTATAAGCAGGGGAGGGGTGAATGTTTGTCACTAATGGGAGGGGGAGATTTTTGCCAGGGTTAGGTATACAACTGTGGAACTTCCTTACTCGAAAGATTAAACTTCTTCATATTATTACAAAAGTCTAAAACATTATTTGGTGACGAGAAAAAAGGTCCACATTCTTCTTAAGTTTAGGTTGATCTGAGATGTGTTGAAGACACCGGACATGTTAACCACGCAAAAGTATATAGAATATACGCAAAGTGAGGTCAGAATTATTTGCGGGAAAGATTTGATACATTTAGCAAACATTTCCTCGAGTCCAGAGTTTGATAGTCGTACATTTTTTCTAATAAAAAAGAACTCAGGGAGCATTTGTCAGTGTTAATGTTACGACCCTTCTTGCTGCTCGAAAAAGAGTGCGCTTGGGTGTTAGAAGCCATTACAAGGAGGTGTCATTAATTCCCTCTTTGTTTTTGAGGTTAACGAGGGTTTATTAACAGATACAATATGAATATAAAGAGGCTGAACCGTTTAAGTGCTAGTTTAAGATTTTTGATAATTTCCTTTCTTTTTGGGGTCTTTTTTATTTTTTCTTGTCCTTATTTGACGTCCAAAAAGACGTATTTTTTTTCTCTTTTCTATGTTGTTACATTTTTGCTTCTTGAATATTTTTTTCCTCTTCTTATTCTATTTCTTCTCCTTATATTTCTTTTTTATTAAATAGTATTAATCAAAATTTAAAAAAAGGGTTGCCTATTATCAGTGTGTGTAAATAGTTAGTTTTGCTCCTTCCAAAAAGAAGAAAAAAATTTTTTAAAAATATTAAAATAGATTTTGGATAGCTCGGGAGCAAAAGATGACAGAAAAAAAAGAAGAAAAAAAAGAAGAAAAAAAAGAAGAAAAAAAAGGAAGATTTGTGTGTGTGTTTAAAAATAGTTTAAGTAAGGTACATCTCTGAAGTGGCATCCTTATAGGTAAATATCATTTTTCTTGTAAATTTTGTTGCAGAAACTGCCATTCTTTTCTCTCTCTTTTATAAATGCCAATATATTAATGTATTTGATTAGCTTGTAAAGTGAGACCGGTAGTGTTGTGGGGATTGGAGACTGGCTAGTAACAGGGATGGGTGAGGGGGGGGGGGACAAACTTCTTTGGAGGAATAATGTCTTCTGATTGTCATTTGGAGAATGTTGGATTCAAGTTACTCCTAGATGTAGGAAAACTGACCCCCTTCCTAAGGATATTATCAAACAAAACTCACCATAGTCAAAGAGTATTGTGTTAAAGAAGCATGTTTGGACGAGAAAATTTTAGACTCTTGCAAAGGAAAAATTTATATGTGATGCACCATACATATACAATGTTTGGAAAAGTTAAGATCAAGCCACATTTGCTGGGATTCTTGGAAAATGGTGTTGGCTTGTGGTTAGAAAACAATTTGCCCTACAGGTGAAACAGAACAATAATCATGAGAAGATTTGGGTATTTTTCTTTGTGGGGAGAGTGGATGTGACAAAAGATGTTAGATTTGAAAAGTGAATTGTCTTGATATTTTGGGAAAGTTGGTTATGTGAGATTAGACTGATATTATCTTGTTTTAATAGGGACAGTCCATTATCCCTCGGGTAAAGGTGGTTTAAAATTGGCCCATAAGTGAAGGGTTATCAGAGGAAAGGGATTCAACGTGTGTAGTTAATTCCTAATTTGTAGAATAGTGGAAAAGGGGGTAGGAAAGCAGGGTAGAAAGCTGATTTAAGTAAAAACAAGATACATCTAGAAAAAGAAGATTCTTAAAGCAATATAGTAAAACTCAAAAAGAGAGATAAATTTATTGTTTAATATTAGGGAAGACTAAGTGAGAAAAAAGAAAAAGTTTCTGTTCGACAAATTGTCGTCTTTCTATCCGATCCACAAACTCCCAAGGCAAAGTGTGTAGGACACAGAGTTGCATTTAAGTTGATTGATTAAAACAAAGAGGAGGTGAAATGATAGCGCCCTCTAATTCAACATTGAATTAAAATACTACCAGAAAAACAAACCAGAATTATTGTACTACCAAGATAGCATTGTGTGTGGTTAAAATTCTTCAAGACCAAAAACGTTTGAAAAATGTATTTGCGAGGGGGGGGGGAGGGGGGAGGGAACTTGAAAATTACAACAGAGGCTTTACCGGTACAGGATATGCAAGTTAAAATTCCTTTGTTAAACCTTTTTTCATCTTTAGACGCACAAATTTTGAGCAGCGATTTGTTCGAGTTCTTCTTTTCCTTTTTCTTAGTTGATTGAGAATTGATCAGGCTTATGTACTTAATGACAAAAATCATCTGAGACTGACTTTTATGTCAAATTTTTTGTTATTCTTGAGAAAATTTTCTTCTGACGAGATATCAAGTTGTATCAATTTTTTTTCCTTTTCTATAATGCAACAGTAATACTCGCAAGGAAAAGTAAGGGGGGAAAAAGTTACAAATTTTTTTTCGTGAAAATTTTGCATAAAATATGAATTTAGGATATCAGGCAAAATAGTGTAACCTAACATAAAGATTCAAAATAAGGATAAAAAGGAGAATAAGTTAAAGATAGGCATGTACTTAAAAATGTGTCAAAGAGAAGATGCATAATATCAAAGGTGTATTTTGACCTCAGGTTTCACGTTCTTCTACTGTTCCATATTACTGGTGCATAATTTTCCATTTGCTACTGTTTATGAAGTGCCTTACAAACTCTAGGTCACAATTTTTTTATGGCCCATGGGGAGGAAAGGGGGGGGGGAGGGGTTAAGGGACATAGAAGAGGTTAAACTAACATCTAACTGGAACCACCAAAGTGCTTATTTATTTTTGTACAGGGTCATCAACAGTATTTTTATATGCCTTTTTTTTTCCTCTATATATTTTGTTTTGGAGTCCAAGATCCAAACAGATTAGAACATTTGTATTAAGTAATTATTTTACATTATTAAGACTTCAGTTCTTTTCTTTTTCTATCCGGTTGACAAAAATAAACATTTGATACAAAATTTAACCGTTGCAAGCCACGACATAAGCTTTGATCTGAAGATGGTTCCATCCAGTGTTGAAATATGTTTTTTCCGTCCGCTGGAGGAAATTGCTACATATGGGCTGGGGGGGTGGTGAAGGAGCAGGGGGTGAAGGAGGAGGGGGGTGAAGGAGGAGGGGGTGGAGGAGGAGGGGGTGGAGGAGGAGGGCGAGTTGTCATTAATACATCCCACGCATGCTCAGGCACACAAACTCATATACACATACACACTGTCCTTCTCAGTAGGTAGATTCTGGACTGTACATGCTATTCTTAATCAACTAACCTTTTGTTAACTAGCTTATGTCACAATGACAATGGCCTTTGTCTTAACATTTAACGAGTGCTGTTTTCTGCTTTGAGATATTTAGAATGATGTTATTTTCAAGGGATGTTAATAGTCTAACCTAACTACGTATCATTCTTTAATACAACGAAAAATAATCATTTTTCTTTTTTGACTAACTCGTATCACAAAATATTTATGGAATGTTTTGGTTAATACTTTTTCTCAGTTTAACGAGCTTCTCATCAAACAGTGAAGCCCATATCACACTTAATATTAACAGAAGTTTATTTTAAGTCCATGATCTTACTGTACCTTTTATTAAAAAGTTTCACTCCACACACTAACAACAACTTTTTCTTTCCGTTTTTTTTGGGGGGGGGTTATTCACTCACACATACTGAAACAAGCTGGTGGACTTATTGGAAAATTCAGTTTTAGGTAGAGGCTCCTCTAAAATAATATATTTATAGGGGACTCTAATTGAAATTGATATCACAGTGGGATCTAACCTGCAGAGGGCCAATATAAACTGGTATAAATAATATGTGGTGATGAATGTCAGCAAGATGGGGTTTAGCATTTCAAGTTAATATCCATATGGCCTCCTGTCCTTAGGGATTAAATGTGACATGCCCCGACAGGTGCCGTGCCTAGTACAAATCCACGGGGAAGAACTAAACAATAATAACATCCCACAGCTTGGGGGGGAGTTTTAAATTTGACCTTCCCAACCTAAAAGACATAACTACTGTACTGTTACAACAAAGATTGCTCTTCAGCTTTCGTCTCTATCTCTCCCGCATTCTCTCTGGTAAGACCAGCAGTGAAGGATCCCCTCAGAAGGACTGGGTTTCAAGTTATTTTAGGCTTTCAAGTTATTCTAGTGCCGTAAGGAACGTAGATAATACCGATCTGTGTCGTGGACATCTCTGCTGAATAATTGTTTGGATGTAACCGAGATGTAGAGTGGGATAGAGAGCGGGTGTGGGATAGAGATTGCGGGTCGGAGGAGAGCGGGGGTGGTAGAGAACTCCAAAATATTCCTCTCGACTTGTGTTAATTGTCCAAAGTGATTGCATTTCCAATTTAAATCCTGTGTTGATATTCATTTAGCCTCCAGTTAGATGCCGTATGCAATTACAGTAGTTGACATGCTGCATTGGATGGCTAATGTGGCTGATGGTTGATTTAATCTGAGATTTCATGAGGGAGGGAGTTAAGCATGCATATACCGATGGTTGTCAAGTTATAGATCTACTGGGAGGAGGGGGGAACCCACCAAGGGGTCGTAAATCATCTGCCATAATTCATCACCCTAAGGTTTCATTTCAATTTAGTAATTTGGTTCCAGTATCGATATATTTTTTTCGGGTGGGGGGGGGACTAAAAAGATTGTTGCGTGGGAAAGGAATAGAATTTGAATAAATTTAAATAAATTTAAATAAATTTGATGGAAGTTTAAGTAGATGTTCTAGTTTAGCTTGGTAATCTATGGAGGGATCCGAGAGAGAAATAGAGAGAGAATATTTTTGTGGTTTTAAAGTTTTCATAGACAAAGAAAAGCTATGAATCAACCACAAGGGGTGTAAAGTAAAGAAACATGGTTCAAACTTAAAAACTATTACTCTTTTTGCAAGTTGAGACTACTTTATAAGGCATTATTTAAACAACATATTTCTGTCATTTGTTTGCCTGTTAATTGTTTTGAAACAAATCAAAAATTTCAGCTGTAAAAAGCTTTGTTCAAAATAGTTGTCACTGTTGACAGTATAGCATGAAATTACATCAAAATGTAGGTTCTGTTGACAAAAATTATTATGATGGATGATAACATTCTTGTAAAGTTTAAAACAAGAAGAGAAGCTAATTCCCATTAATAAGAAAAAAAAGGATGTGAGAAATTCTTTTCCCTGTTTTTTTTTCATGTAAATATAAAACAAATTTCTTGTTCCATTTTTTTCATTAATTTTTTTTTTTTTTTTTTGGTAATCTTTTTGTCATAGAGATTAAGTAGCTTTAGTATTTTCTATTTCATTGCTTTTTTTTTCGTTTTATTTTTGTATGCCGAGTTTTAGATGATATCTTATTTCATTTTGTTTAAGGAAACAATCTATGGCTATTAACGTCATCACTAAGGATATCTTCTTACTGCCGTGTATGATGTTTCAAACCTCTGTTCACCGATATGCAAGATAACATCCTCGTTAACAAAACCGACATGTGCCTGAATAATATTCTAGCGTATTCCATTAAGTGCCTTCAGTGTTATTAATACTATATTCATCCTGGCTCATACCTATACTAACGACAATGAATCTTTCCGTCACAGATGTCAATTTTCTTCTTCTTCTTCTTGTTTTTTACCACTTATGTAACAGATCATATCGTTAATTAATTAAAAAAAAACGGCAAATGTAATATGGAAGCTCACTTTTTGCTCGTCGCTATATAAAATGTGACAAGTCTTTGCGATCTTCATATTTAGATTAAAAAGGAGTAGTTCCGGGGTGTGAAGGCCCAAAAATTCAACCTTGTAAAGAAAAAAATTGTGATGACAACTTTTAAAGACCGATTTCTGTGTAGGCGGTATGGCGTCCACATCGTCTAGCGATAATGTGTCGTTACAGTTTGGCGAACGTTTTTTTCTCGACCGCCAACCGATACCAATCTAAAGGTTTCTGCCTCTTGGAGAAAAAAAAAGGTGAACTTTTTGTAGGCCAATCCCACAAAACATTTATTCACTCTTGTACTTCAGGGACTACTCCTTTAAAAAAAAAACAAAGAGTTTGAAGTTGTTATGTACTACCTAAAGTCTAGCTCAAAGGAATTTGATTTTAATCACTAGAGCTAGATAATGGGTTCAATGACTTGATTGGTGCGTTTGAAAAGATGAAAAAGACTGACGTTGAGAGACTTTTTTTGACAGTAAGAATTTGACTAGAAGTAGGTTTTGATGACAGAGATTATGTGTTGCATAATGGCAAGTTTTTTTAAAATTTGTTTTTGTATAACGGGAGTCTGTCGCTCTTGGCAGTGGTAAGGCAGGATGACCGAAAGGATCTGTTTGGATAAATTATGGTGAAGACTCCCCACCCCCAGGGGTGACAGAGGGGGCGTGGCATGGATATGCGAAGGTTTATGAAACTTTTGGGGAGAGGGGAGTCTTTATTTCAAACTTAAGTGAGAGGAGTCTTACTTTCAATGTCAATAGTTTCCCTCTGACAAGACTGCAAAAATTTGTGTTTGCTGTTTTTTTTTTTTCGGTTTTCCACAAACCAAGACTTAATATAAATTCTAACAATTCTGGTTAATATTATCATCTGTGTAATATTCTTTTCAAAATGTTATACTAATACTGATAGTATTTGCTATAGATGTAGATTTTTATGTTAATTTGCTATACATGGAAAATATCCCTTCGATTTTGTGATATCATTATTTTAACTGCCTAACTAACGACATCTTTTTACCGCTATGCATTGTTTTTGTTTTTATTATCCGTTAACTCTTACCCCCACCCCCCCCCATGTCACACACAGCAGCGAGTCTAAATCTAACTATGCATTGATAACAGTCGTTGCAGCCTTGTTTTCATCAGACATTTTTTTGCATCACGTTTTAATTCATGATTTTGTAATGTTTTTCTATATTGACATCCATCTTGGATTTTTCCTTTTTGTTTTCTTTTATCTTTCTTTCTTCATTTAATCCATTCAGTTTTAATATTCTCTCAAAGTGGTAGTTATTAATAATTCAACGAGGTGTGACGTTGTGAATTTTAAACATGCTGTTTGTCCGAAAGAAAAATCAAAACACTTTTGCAGTTTAATTTTTTTGCTGGCCTGTACTTTTTTTCTTTTTTTTTTTGCATTACTCTTAACCATTCTAATACTTTGTTGTTTTTTTTAATCTCTGACATATCAAAAGTGAAATAAAAAATCGTCGATTTCATCTCTTAACGACATCGAATTAACCCAAACGTACTGCTATTAAAATAACATCCTTTCTGCATATATAACACAGTTGGGGACATGCATTGTGCAGTTTCGTTGGAAAAAAATGCACTTAATATTATCATGATTATGATTACTTTATTGTTCACTCTACTGAAATAACAGCTCAGCTTTAACTCTGGTAGACTTAGTTTCATCAAATATGACAAACCTGTGGTATTTTGGTGTGTTGTCCCTTGCTTACTGAACAGGATTTGAATGTGATCCTCCATGACATATTAATGAGATATTGCTAATGATGCTTTGCTGATACAGTGCTATTGAGGGCCATATTTACATCTAGCACCACTCACCACCTTAACTGCTTTTCACTGGTTATGCACTAGCCTATCAATGACCCATTAGAGGATGGGAAGGGGGGGGGGGGACATGGGATAGGGAAAGGAAGGGGCATGCATGGGGAAGGAAGGATGATAGGGGACAGAAGAAGGCAAACCTTTCTTCCTTTCCACAGCAACAGATACATCACATATCAGCTAACTATTTTGGTATATGTATCCCATCCTATCAATCTCCACACTGGGCCTTGTCCCATAGTAGACCTTCAGCCAAGTCCACCCTTTCATCGTAAAAAACGAAAGCAGAAAAACTCAGAAAATGAAAACCATGAAAAGTAATCAATTGAGTGTGAGTATTTATCATCATCTGTTAACCATTCCACAACCACACCCTTCCAAAGGGGTGCATCCTTAATTTAAGCAACATTGGATATATCTGCAATGCACCTTGTTAGTCAACATCAATGGAATGACACACATCCACAAAGACACCTGCACCATAGGAATATCTGGAGGAATAATCCCTACCCCCTCCCCCATGCCCCAACTCCAGCAGGGAGGCGGGGGAGAGCACAATGTATTGGTTAAATTCAAAAGTAAATTTGAGATCTAACGGACAAACTTGATCAATTATATACTTGTTAACCATTTGTCAATTAAACAAAATCCCCATTCCACCTGTTTGTTGTCTGTCGGTAACAGATGGTAACAATTTCCGTCAATTCTTTTGATGCCATCTTAGTGCACAGGTGCCTCTGGGGCACGTCCCAGGTCAGTCCCCTCTGACGTATTAAAAATACAGCTGCAGCAACATATTGAGTGTATGAAAGGTTTGATCTTAAAATAATGTGCCTTTCTCGGTGACAAACATTCCCTTAAGTTGATGCTCGCGTCAGCTGTAACACCGAGCGGTGTAGCTATTTCTTCTCATTAGTTGCTGGCCACCTCTCTCTCCAAAAGAAAATGGTACAGGAAGTCATAATTCCTCGTCTCAACCCCAACCCCCTACCAACAAATACAACCCCCCCCCCCCCCCCCAAAAAAATACACAAACACACATCTCCTGGTCTGTGTCCACGCCCCCCCCCCCCCCAATCACATGAAGGGTACCAATTCGTGTGCTCTATATGTCGTCGTATAGTACGTTTGCAGAAGAACATAACCACCATTCCAGCTTGTACAATTTCGTGTTTGGGAGGTAGTTCTATGTACCTGCTCGATGAATGCTAGAAGGCACTTCACGAACGGTATGTACCGGTATTAAGTTTACATGGACATGATAAAGCGATGCTAATTTTTGCAAACTCTGAATCACCAAGACAACAACTGGCTTTAAAGCTGTTTTCTAGCGATCTCCCCCAATCCCGTCAGGTAAATTTTAAAATTTCCATCAATCAAACTACGACAACGTTCTAAATTTCTAAATTGGTGACAGTAAGTGAACATCAGTATTGACCTCAGATATACTAGTAAGCCATATAATGGTCACCAGTGATGCTCAGATTCCAAAAAGCATTGAATATACTGCCACCCTCTTTAAAGCATTCTTACCTCATTGAGATATGTAAAACGATAGTCCTCTTATGTGAGAAACTAATAATCTCAATTTTCAATAAAAGCTATGTAGGAATTGGATGCAAATCAGTCACAAAAAAAGAGGTTTCAAATTTAATATCAGTTTAAATGTCCAAAAGAATCCGCCTCGATTTCTCTCAATCATTCGGAGAGATAGAACCACCAGGAAGGTACTTTTGAAATATGTTATTATGACTGACGACCTTTAAATGAATTCGATTCGACTATTGAATATTAATCGCCCGAAGCACATTCATGTAAGTTATTTGTCAAATACAACATTTTCATCGTCATTAACAGGAAATGAAACGTGACAAGTAGAGCTAATGAGTGAATAACATTTTATGAAATCAAACACATTTTATGAAAACAACTCTCGAAGCTTCTCGATGAGGCATATGCTATGAACAATTTGACGAAAACCCGAAGCCATTTTAATGTGCAAGGTATGGAGTAGCCTACATTCAAGGAGAAACGTGAACTCTGAAGATCATACAATCTCTCGACCCACTTCGTAGTAAACCTGTTCAAATAATCTTCATCGACATATGATGTAACTTAAGAAGTCGTCTAGGTGATGAATGATAATTATGGGTCTATATAGTCAATTTACCGAGTTATCTTTATAAGTACTATGGGACAGCTATCAGGGAAAAGGCGACTTTTCCACTTTTCAATTCCGATCTTCAGTATGGCCGATTTGACTTTTACACTCGGATTTTGATGAAATAAGATCTTTCTACACCGATGTTTTCCATTTTAAAGGATATAATCAAACCGAAATGATGTTCCAGAAATTGCGCAAAGATTCACGGAGCGGAAAATATATTCTGCATCGGCTCGCCGCATTGCTTGTGGCAACATTTGTAATATCTTGTGTTAACCTATACGCTAAGTGCTTTTTCGTCATACCGAGATTCATACATTTACTTAAAACTATTTTTGTCGCGTCCCACTTTTAGTTTTTTGCCTCAAAAGAGGCTGCGCCGTTATGTTGAAATGGCTGTGTTCGTTTCTTTTTTATATTTTCAAGAAGAACGTAAACAGTGTTATCGATAACATCGCCAATATTAGGTGATTCTTAAAACTTGAATATATAATCGATCGTGGGAATTGAAAAATGCCTTAGTAAGAAAAAGAAGAACGTTAAACATCCAGCACAAGTAACTCGAATACGTCACATTTAGACTTGCTCAAGTTTCTTTCCTATATTTTTGTCATTCTAATCTGTTTTAGGGAGTTGTTATCACAAGTTTCTCCGTCACATGCTTCTCCATTACAAGAATTTAACTTTTAAATCTTTTACATTACAAATGTAAATCTTTTACATTACGTTATCGGAATGGTCCAATGTTACGGCTCCCCCTATTAAACTGACCCGATAGCATAAAGACCCGATGGATGGGCACAATGGGTCAGCACCTCTATCTAGCATGGTCAAGAGAAAAAATCACTATCTCCATCACAAAATACAACACGTTGCCATTACAATACTTCGCAATACCTTTAGAAGAATAAATAAGTTGGGTTGCATATTTGTGTGTCTGTATCACGAAGCCAAGAGAACAAATTTGGAGAGGTGTTTGATCCTAATTGAGAGTAGACGACTATTAGGACTGGAGAGAGAAGCTGACGTCATCATCCACTCTTCTTTACAGATACAGGATACGCAGAGCAGATCGCTCATTAACTTTTGACCGAGATCATTTGAATAATGTATATATTACCAACCCTCGCTATACTTCACATGACGTAACACCGTCATGATCACGTGGTAATTATACCAGAGTCGCTCAATTGACAAGCCTGTGAGTCCGGTCAATGTTCTTTTAAAGAAAATACACCCAAGGTATATCCTGGGCACAAAAAGTAACTAACTTAATCCACTCTCAACCCCAGTCCTATTACTTTGAGCATTGAGGAAGAAAGATCGGGGGGGGGGGCGTGTATCCCCCAACATTTGACTAGGGCCATGTAATCATCCTACCCCATTCCCCAATGTTATGGATATGCGTGTGCCAAAAAGCATATTCTATATCATATGAAAAATGATTACTTAGGAAAGTTCATCTAAAATGTGTTTTTAATTTTGAAACAAGGTTTCAAGATCGGGGAATGTGGATATATTCCCCAACATTTGACTGGGGGGGGGGGACCCATGTAATCATCTCCTCCATGTTATAGTTAGACCCTAACAAACTTGAGTTCGTTAGGAAGCTAAAAAAATGTCAATACTGTAATGTATGGCTATGTCGCTACGACTGTGCCTTTAGCTCGGTAGAGTTGTTATACTATCGCTGCCCTTATGGGGAAATTATTTGGCAGGCTGTTAACGGAAGCGTAGCTCCATTGCTTGAGAAATTCCACTCAAAGAAACGAAGAAAAAGTTCTGTTGATTTCAAAATCAGTTATTCTCCCCATCTCATAATTAATGTTAAATGAAAACGCTGTAGAAATACTTCAAGATACCGATTGGAAACGATACATTTGATAAATTATATGGCCATAACAGAAACCTTTGTTCTCTTATTGAAACATTAACTTAAGAGGCTAAGTTGTTGAGGCTAGTTGTTGAATTGTTACAAATTCCTTCCGATGGAAGTTGGATATTTTCATTTTCACATCTCAAATATGAATGTTTTGTGTCGTATATTTGAGAAAAAGAGCAAAACCTCATCTCCAAGTTGCAACATTTTGCATTATTCAATATCTCGATTGTCAAAAATTCTGAAAAGTAGGGGGAAACCCTCCCCTCAAATCCCTTCCACGGCGATCGCGCACGCACTTTGGTTCGCCACCCCCCCCCCCCAATGTCAAAAGAAATCTTACCCCAGTCACATTGAGGCTTCCCGTATGATCATGACGATGTTAGGTCAAGTAAGTTAGTATCACGAGTTCCTTGGAAAGGGAATAGATATGTTTACTACACATGATCAGGTTAAAGGTTGCTGAGCTATCTAAAATGTTACGTCATGTAACAATACAAACTGGCCGATCTGTAACTGTTTAATTTTAGGAGCTTTGGGCCTACAGAAGTCCAGAAAATGTTGAGACGCTCTAACAGAGAATAACAAGTAACTTATGGTCTAATACCGACCGAACTTTGCAACAATGTAAAGGGGTAGTCCGGGAATGAGATAAGGTCATCCATTATTCGTCGAGGTTTCTTCGTAGAGTTTGATTTGGCAGATAATATATTTCGGTTTGATGCGTCTTATAATAAAAAAAAGAGGAACTTTTCGTGGAATTGTCATTATTGGGGTGCAGTCAAGGACTATGACCGTGTCGAAAACTTGAAAATAAGAGGACGCTCGTTTGAAATAAGTGAAACACAATTGAGCCCGCGCACCAGTCGATTTCACCCTGGGATTACGCCTCTAACACTTTTTCTACCTCTTAGCAGCAGAGAGTTCAACGTCCAAACTGTCCTACACTTCAATCAGTATCAATATCGAATGCCAAATTTGACGATGATCATACGGTCACAGTCCCTATGCAAGGGGACTGGGTTGAGAGCCGACCAGTCGGTTCGTTATTTGGTTTTTCATGCCCATATTTTTCCTGCCTGGGTGACTTTCGTAAGAGAATACCAAACCATGCATGTCGATATCAACAGTTCACCGCTAGTTTGAGTTTTGCTCAACCAGGGAGTCGCGTTTCAAGATGCACAAGCAAAGCAATTTCAGATAGCCGATATCAGAAAGGGGGATTCGTTCGTAACTTCAACACTATGTTATACTCACTCCGATGGAAGCTAGAAGCCTGGCGTACCCAACAGTGATTGTGAACCGAGGTATCCGTTGTAATTATATATGAAATGAAGTGAGATAATGGACGTTCAGGCTACCTCCAGTCTCTCTACAAGAGACTCGAGATAATCCCTTGACGTAACATCGTCATGAGCGTACGGTTAAAGTCTCGATGTATTATAGGGGACTGGAGCAGAGATAATCCCTTGACGTAACATCGCCATTACCGTACAGTTAAAGTATTGGTTCATTATAGTGGACTGGGGCAGAGATACTCCCTTGACGTAACATCGCCATGTAACTAACAGTTCAAGACTCGATGTATATGGGACTGAGGCAGAGAGTGGATTAAGTTTTTCAGTAGTTTCGTGCCGAATATCGATCTTGGGTGACTTTTCTATCCAAAAAAAAGGTACATGCAGTCTCTGCAGAGCAGCGAAAAAAGTGGCGTATACACGCATGAGAAATAATCAGAATATCGATCTTGGGTGACTTTTCTATCCAAAAAAAGGTACATGCAGTCTCTGCAGAGCAGCGAAAAAAGTGGCGTATACACGCATGAGAAATTATCAGTATTGCTCCCCAATATGCTAGGAAGCCATATTAATGGTCATCCATGCTCAAAGTTAATATATTACTTAGTACTTAAATGAGTACTTTCACAAATGTTAAACAAGTGTACAAGTTGACACGACGTGTCCTCAAAATCGGTTTAAATTAAATTATAGCTAGAAACACGTTTTTGCGAAGTACCAGTTGTCGACAGTGTGCAGCCCAGTACGATATGCAGACCTACTCTACCCCTCCCCCACCGCCCAATAAACCTATACCACCAGCAGCCACTAACACGTTGACCACCCTTACGTTGTCATAACAAAAATACTCCAAAAATGATATCAAGTCGGTCTTATTGTGTGCATAACTAAATTATCATGATCTAACAACGATACAATCAGGGCGATCGGTCAAATCTATCGCTATAAATTACGTCAAATCTATTATGATAGATTACGTCAAATATTAGATATCTCTAAAACCTGACAGAAATCTTTCAACAATTGTTTATTGGTTCTTTCTTATGCTTTTGTTTTTATTTTTGTTTCCCTCTATCTCGGAAGTGATGGATACGAAATAAATGAAGAATAATATTATATACTGCTGTTGGTCATTTCATTATCACCACTTTTCCCTTTCTTGCCATTGGCTACACAGACAGACAGACAGACATACAAACAGACAGATACACTCGGGTAATTTGAAAGATGTCCTGTATACGGATGCTGTTGCCGATAGTTAACATGCATGGGCAGAGAGGGAAACAATGAAATTAAAACTTTTGTGACAGTGTGACAGGTATATATAGGCTATGAGTAATGTCTTTGACGTGTGTTATGAGAAGCAGCGAAAATATCTGTGATTTTATACATCTATTCTGACGTACCTTAGATAAGTTGATAGACCATGCAAAGACTTCACTTTTCAATTCCCACTTCGATACTTTAAAGGAATAGCGAAGGCAGGAATGAAAGACAATTTATATTATTCACCCTTAAAACCTCAAAACTCTCTAATATTCGAGTTTTAAGTTAACCGCTTCCTGTTCGACTGAATATACGCTCGCTTTGGAAATTGGCTCCTAAGGCCTCACCACAATGTACAGTAAGCCGCCTTCCCCTACCCCTTCCCCTTCATATTCGAAATATGTGTTAACATATATCGTATATCTTTTTTAACTATATGACACAAAAATAAACATGGTTGCATCATTGCTATGCATTATACAGATGTTTAGATTCATCATGCACAAGATTGCCACAACATGAAGCTACAATAATGGGAACAATGTATCTCTTAGATTGAAAGTGATATTCACTTGAAACAAATCTGCCCGCTGTTTTCTGGTGAAAATGGTAATCTGACAATCTGAACGAAAAATAAAAACACGGAAATGGAAGAAATGTGTGCCATATACTCAATTTAATGTTGCCGAATGTGACGTTATGGTTTAAGGTGTTTACATGAACGAGTTTAATGTAATATGTGATTATACATGAATATGTTCAAACCATTGATTTGATCAGTTGATTATTATGTTACTGACATCATGTATCTACTGTATATATATATATATATATATATATACTGGCTATAGCTTACTGCAGTATTATCCCCCCTCCCCCACCTCCCCTCCCCTCCCCCGCTATATATCATACATAACGCATACACCAACTCCAGTATATGCAAAGAGATCTGGCGACTTTACCTACAAACCTACTTTTGCTCAGCTCCTCAAGCAGGTTTGTCATGTGATTCGATTGGGATGGCTTCGTTCCTTTTCGATGGGATAATTGGTCCAGTTTTCATTTATTTTCTATTTTCTCGCTCTCTTAGTCTGTCTCTCTCTCTCCACCTTTCCCTGTGTTTTTCTCTCCACTTCGCTCGCTGTCTGTTTTAAGTAGGTCATTCTGTTTGTTCGCGATCCAAGCTCCAAACCTGCAGGAACGATATAGTGTATTCTTGAAGTTGAAAAACAAGAAGTAGGCTACCTTTGATGTTATGTGAAGGATATTAAAAAAAAATATTCTCTCTGAAACGATCAGAAAAATGTCATTTACAGCTAGAGCTACTTTTGAAAGGAAAATACAGAAGAAGAGGTAGAATGCCTTCATAATCTCCATCTTACGATATAGATCAGACTTGTAACTAATAATGTAGGTTTTTAGTCCACTGTGAGATGGAAGAGCAGGCGCATACGCTAGGGTGGGGTGGAAGGGGGAGGGGAGGGGAGGGGGTGACGAAATGTGCGAACCGCAAGTGAATCTTGGGATTTCATACATTCTAGAAATTTCCGAATTCACTATGTCTCGTATAGGCAGTACAACATCCAACCGATATGTCCTTATTCAAATAACAGTCTTCTACGCAAATTTAGGTACATCAATCATTTTTCTACAAAGCCATAAAATAGTCGAAATTTGCCAATGTCATTTTTGGGCCACCGTAGCATCTTCAAAACAAACAATTTAGTGAAGACCTCACAAACCCCACAGGATTTCTACTCCCCCTCATTTTTGATAACTTCCTACGCCACTCAATGAGCCTTATACCAAGGGATAATATAACACATAGGACAAACAGTCAGATCCCAGAAGGGTTGATTGCTGGGCCAACCGGAATTCTGTAAAGTCACTTTAATGACTGCCGTTCTTGCATCTGAATTTAATGTGCACTTTACAAACATTTCAAGCATATCTATAGAGATCGTATGATTTCCAAACGACTGGCGCGGTACATTTGGCAGGTCGCCAGATACAAAAAATCAACGCCGGTAGAATATATACGCTATAGTGTGATGGCCTACATATTATTTCATATATGAAGCGCTTCAAAGAATACTTTGCTCAATGTACATGCATCCAAGCTGTAAGCATATAGGAGAAATTTCATTTCGAGGTATTATTAGCCGCTTCCCCAACTCCTCCCTCCGCCTTCAAACACATGACGATTGCATCAACTTTGGGGGAAGTTTTGCAGCCTATACTTAAAAGATGGGCAAAGACCTCCGCCTGCACACCCCTCACATACTCCTCCACAAATTTTATTTCCTCCATGACAAATGAAATTCATGGGGAAGGGGGGGGGGATGGGGGAGGGGCTCCTCACCTAGAGAAAAGTACCATATCAGATGTGAAACAATTATGCATTTTTTTGGCATATTTAACTATAAATTAGGTATATATTAGTATGACTAAACGCAGTGGCGTGCTCCAGTCGGGGGGAATGTTCAGTCGAAGTTTTTTTCACATTCAATTGGGGGAAGAATCAGACCACGTGTTTGGG
>KN884110.1:157618-175245 GCA_000934455.1 Apostichopus parvimensis
TAGGTGGCCCCAAAGAGCTATTGAAATGGGCAGCAGACACTTACGTTGAATATAAACCGGAGGACTTGTACATCGCCATGGCAGAAGAAGCCTATCAAGAACATCTAGAGAGCACTGGGGTGAGTAATACAAACCTGATATTGTGTATCAATGTACTTGTTATTACTGTTTGTTGAGCACTGGGGTGAATAATACAAACCTGATATTGTGTTAAATCAATGTACTTATTTAATTACATTGCTATTTGTTGAGCACTGGAGTGAGTAATACAAACCTGATAGGTTCAATTAATGTACTTGTTAAATAGTATCGACACCATAATTACTGTTTTTTGAGCACTGGGGTGAGTTAATACAAACCTTATATTGTGTTGAATTAACAAACTTTAGTTTAATAGTATCTACACAATAATTATTGTTTGCTGAGCACTGTTGTGAGTTAATTCAAACCTGATTTTGTGTTACATTAATGTACTTGTTAAATAGTATCGACACCATCATTACTGTTTGTTGAGCACTGGGGTGAGAAAATACAAACCTGATATTGGGTAAAATCAATGTACTTGTTTAATAGTATCGACACCATAATAACTATTTGTTGAGCACTGGGTGAGTGAATACAAACCTGATATTGTGTTAAATCAATGTACTTGTTTAATTACATTTCTATTTGTTGAGCACTGAGGTAAGTTAATACAAACCTGATATTGTGTTACATCTATGTACTTAGTTAATATCATCAACAACATAATTACTGTTTGTTGAGCACTAGAGTGAGTTAATACAAACCTGATATTGTATTAAATTAGTGTATATCAATGCAGTTTACTTGTATTGACGCCAATTATGTCACTAAACATGGTCACTGTTCTAACAGGCCTTTTTTCACCCTTAGTTTGGTACCACTCTCAGCAAATTTGTCCTGAAATAGAACTATGTAACTATGACAACAATCCACTTTGCAAATAAATACAGTGAACTAGATTTTTTCAGGAAAGAACTACAAATTGTAGCAGGTCTTTTTGCAAATAATTTTTGGAAATATGTTGGTCTCATAACATTAGAGGCAGCGGTTCTTAACAGTAGGCCCTCAGCCAAAATTGGGCCTGCAAAAGATTTCAATCTGGCTCCCAAAGAAAATGGCCTGTAATCTTGTACTAATCAGCTATGTGGACCCCCAAAGGCATGAGCACTATGTTAATCTATATAAAGATTTCTATATACTTAGTATTCCAAAGAATATTCAATGCAGATATTTAATGGGTCGATGCATATATTCTGCTGTGATCTGATATAATCTGGTAACTAAACAAATGATTAAAAACAAAACATAAGTTTATAATTAAACAGCCAGGAAATCAATGAATGAAGTTAAGTAAATTAATAAATAAACACATAAATCCAAATCATACAGAATAATTAATCATGTATACAACAATCAATGTTTATGCAACGTTATATTAATAAATACACAACTTACATAAAGTCTTTGGCTTTACACAGGAAACACTTCTTGCTTGCACACGTTCTTCATATCGACCAACTCTTATGTGACAAAGACAGAAACAATTGAAAACGACAAATTTAAAATTCACAATCATGTACGCAAGCACACTCGCACAAACATGCACAGTAGCACTACAACTTATTATAACGCACACTACATAACAATACACTGAAACAACACATCGCGTGAGTGCATTTACACACTACACCGGCCAACCCTGCACATTGCTCTAGTATTATTATTGGTATCATTCTTGCAACAATCTTTTTAGAGGGTTAAAAGACTCGGTTTAATAGCAAATTGCTAATCTCCCCCAAGAGGGCCTCTAAAAGAAACTTACAAAACAAAAGGATAATATAAGAATTTAATTTCAAACAATTAAGAGAAATAACAAGAATAACAAACAAATTTAATGATAAGATAAACATTAATATTAAGTTGAGACTCCGATAAAAAAAAAGAATGAAATTACATGTAAGAAGCAGTTTTAATAAGATGTTCATAAGAGCATACAGACTTTACTCTTTTTTTTTTTTAATTAGAGTGTTTATTGATTCATTTCTCTTTTACAGCATTAAATGGTAATCTAGGTATAGTGAGTTTTTCATACTGTCTGGTCTTTGCTCTATCACAATGTCTCTTCTTTGGTTTCATAACAAAAATTAAAATTTAGAACTCCTAATAATAAGGTGTGAAAACTTCCTGACAATTTCTAGCGTACACTGCCCATTGACAGTGTGGGTATACATTCTTAATTGATCAAATTCAGATAGCTGTTTCGGATATGAACTGCCTCTGAAACTTCGGGCAGTAAGAAGAGTCTTTTTATTTATTTGTTCGTGGAATGTTCCTTAAGTGACATGTATACATTGTTTCAGTTGTAAGAACAGCTCAGGTTTTGATTGCAACATAAAGGTATTCTCTCATCCTTAATTTACAAGATAAACACAGCTCATATTCGTTAGTTTGTCACCGCGAATGTTTATAAAGCACCTTGAAAAAAAAACCTTATCATATTTCAAAAACTCATTCATGCTTACAACACATTCAAAGCATTCTAATTTAAGGCCTAGCCTTATTTCTATTACAAAAAGCTCTGTGTCTGTTAATAGCAAGTGATTGATTAGGCTAGTAAATGAAAACAAACATTAGTAACATAAACTACAGTAACTTTCGGCATTCTTTACTGTAAAGTACGCTGAGTAGGTATTAATATTGTTATATGTAATTTAACTACTGTGACCGATGTTCTATGAACGCCGTCAATTAACGCTGCAAGAATATTCATTGTTATTGTTAACCAACAAGCTTTTATTGAAATTACCCATGACCAACACTAATTATTTTTCCATTTGGCTTTTTGAAAAGTGGAAACATGGTTTTCCCAGATGTATCGTAATAAATTAAATTAAAAAAAAAAGTAGGTTAATCTATGATCAAACGTGACCCTGTGTTGACAATCTCAGAGTAAGTGTATTTTTTCATCAACCCCACCCACCCATCTCTCTGTCATTGACTCCATACAAAACTCAGAGGATCATACTCAGATCAAACCCCAAAAAAAGGGATTTTGAATCTTTGGGAAACTTATACGGATGTGTTTTTGAGAAACAGTAATGCATGGAAATAAAAATTGTGTCATCATGTACTGAAATACACAGGTGAATTGTAATCCTAAATCAATTAATTAATTAAAGAGTATAGATGTCGATTAGATACCTTACATAGTTAACTGATCAAGTTGTCATTACCAATTATATTTTAGAATAAATAGATCAATCTGCTCAGATTGTTCGCTAATCATGTTTACGGAACTTTCATACACGGGGGCAGATGTCATCGGACTGATAAACCAAATTCAGTACAATTGTACAGTTTGAAGAAAGCACTGTAACAAAAAGTTCTTAGTTACCAAAAGCATGTTGAACCTGTGAATAAGAGATCTGTGTTTTGGAGTAGTCATACCGGGTGCCTCAGGATGTCGAGTCCTACTTTATGTCACAGATTTGTGCACTGTGCAGAATATGAAGAAATTGATTTAAATTTCAGTATATTTGCATGTAAATAGTGACAGTACTTTGAATGTTGAATAGGGCGAAAAATTGTAAAATGTTAATTTTGGTTGCATTTAGCTATAACAGAGACTTTAAACCGAGTGGACGAGAAGCCGAGTTCTGAATGAATAATACAAACAGTAGAATGGATATTTCTATGTTTGCAGAGAATACAGGTGTGGTCGAAAAAAAGATTAAAGTTAAGCATCATCGGTCATTGATTTACAGTATATAAGGAATAGTAATGGCTCAAGAAAAGAACCCTGTGATACTTCACAGGCTTTATGGATTGGGCCTAAATTACTGTAATATACTTTTATGCAAACGACTCGACTTCTCTCACAAAGATAACTTTCCACCAATTATACCCGATACCACAGATTCCGTAGTGATCAAGCTTCTTAAGTAATGTATCATGGTATAAAGTGTCGATAGCTTTTGAAAGGTGTAGGAAACGGCAGTACTAGTTACTTTGTAATCCTCAAAATTGTTTGAAATGCATGATGTCAGCAGCCATCATGTGTAGGTTGACAGATTCTTGTGAAAGCCCAAATGACACAATGAGAGAATTTCCCATTTTCTTTTTTTGTTCTTCTAAGAAGTCTATAATTAGTTTCTTAAATTACACTACTTTGTCAAGAATTTTAGCAGTAGTGGGAAGAGGATAAATTTGTCTATCATTTTAAAGCATCTATATTATCACCAGCTTTGAAAATTGAAGTGATTCTGCCCACTCTTATTCGACGTGAAACAATACCGTAAGAACAGAGTCATTTAACCAAATTAATTACATTCAGTTCACTTTGTCAAACAGGCTTTTAGGTTATTAGTTATGAGAGAAATTTCAGTGCCTGTTTGAGAGAGAAAAAAAAACCTGGATTTTGGAAAAAGGCCCTTTAAGGAAAGTGGTGAAGGTAGAGTTCCTCCTCGAAATACTACCAGGCTAAATCCTGTCCAATGTTACCAAAATGATCGTTGAAACATTCAGACACATTTACAGATCTGTGATGATTTGTTCACCTTAAATTATAATTAATTCCTCAGCTTGCTCTACCTGGACGCTTGCGGTGACCAATACTTTGCTTTAATAAGATACTCTTCCAAGCAGTTTCTGACAATACTCAAAGTTAGAAACATTTGTGATCAATTAATCAAATCAATCCATCAATTTGATCAGTGAATTAATCGATCAATGAGGATCTAACAAGGACATTACAAGCATAGATTTTGGTAATATAGCTTTAAAAAGAGTCAGTTTAAGGGAACACTTTGGTCGGAGTACATGAAAACTATCACAGCCCTCATGTCAGTCTTTGCGTTTCAAAACAGTTCGGTAATTGCTGGCATCTTTTAATTTTCATCAGGACAAACCAGTTAGCTCCTTGGGCCCTTTTTTTTTCATGTAATCTAATTAACTGACAAGCTAGATGCAAATTTTTGATTTCTGAATTGTCTCTTTAGGATATATATGTCTACTTTGATGTGTCAGTGGGCGCAGAGAGCGTGGGACGTCTACTTATGCAGGTGAGTTTTGTAATCAACTGAGTACTAGTACTGAGTAGTAACAGCTTGGCTCTAATTTGTTAATTGGTGCAATGGGTCACTTTTAGGGAGGTTTGGTAGACTGACTTAATTATTTGAAAGAGCTGACCTAGTAGAAGATATTCCTCTGAAGGCAGCTCTTCTGGTGTGAGTACTTCATATATCTATAACCAAAATAATTCATTATATAATGGGTAACTTCATATCTATAACCAAAATAATTCATTATATAATGGATAACTTATGATATAACCAAATATAATTCATTATATAATGGGTAACTTTATTATATAACCAAATAATTAATATTCTATAAACCATTGAGCACTTCATTGTATAACCCACTTCATTGTATAACCCATTAAGTACTTCATTATATAATCCATTGAGTACTTTGATAACCAATATCAATTTCCATTAACTGTTTAGACTACACTTACCCTCCCACTAGTTGTACCCGTTTGATGAAGAGAAATATTCCGGGACATCATATAAAGCTCATACAGAATATTGCTTAAAATTTATTGTGTAATTTGGAGCTGGTGAGAAGTGCAGATGCAATCAAGCTATGCCCGATGTGTTTTCACTGCGTCAAAAAAGTAAAATATTTATCTAGCAGTTTCTGGAGTACTTGTTAAATGTCGTTGTCAATGGTAACTAGCTGTTCCTATTTTTTTGTTTTTTATCTCATCTTAAAAAATCCATGTTGTTATTCTTAGATTTCATGCTACATATTCAGCAATTTGTCATTAACTAATATGGGCAAGACTAACAGTCTGTTTTCACCCTATCCTCACTAGCTACCATCAATTAAATAATATGACTAGCTCTGAGTTGAAATTTTAAATTTGAGTTTCATTAAAAAAAAAAACGCCCTTATGAATGCAACTAATGTGAATATTAACATTTCTAATGGTTGTTTATAACTCTTTCGTTTAGCTTTTTTCAAAGAAATGTCCAAAGACCTGTGAAAACTTTCGAGCACTTTGCACCGGAGAGAAAGGCATCAAGAAAGACGAACATCTTATGACATACCATTACAAAGATACTCTCTTCCACAGAATGGTACCCAATGGGTGGATACAGGGAGGTGGTAAGTGGAGAATCCCTATATTAAATCTACTGTATGAATGCTTCTTCCCACAGAATGGTACCCAATGGGTGGATACAGGGAGGTGGTAAGTGGAAAAATACCTGATATTAAATCTACTGTATGAACGGTTCTTCCCGTAGAATGGTACCCAATGGGTGGTTACAGGGAGGTGGTGAATCCCTATAGTAATCTACTGTATGAATGGTTCTTGCCACAGTGTGGTACCTAATAGCGAAAGGGGGAGGGGTGTCACAGTAGTAGTAACTACCAGAGCCTGTTTAGTCTTCTAGAGATGATACGATTGTGCGTGTGGAAGAGCAGGGAATGGGAGGGAGCTGGTAAGTTATTGTATGGATGGATTCTCTGGAAGGATAAGCAGGGGGGGGGGGGAAGGGGTGGTAGGAGGGTGAGCAGGCATGATTATTATTATTATTATTTAGGTTTACAGTCTTGTTCATGGCCAAGGCCCTCTCACACGACTTTTAACCCTGGTCATTGGTAACGTGTCACACCTACACACCAAAGTGTGCACAATTCAAACAATCTCTCCTGGGGCACCACAACCATGTGACCCCCCAATGGGGTGCAGCCACAAACCGGCGCATGCAACTATATTTACAAGTTACCTCGCAAATCCCCATTTATACACTTATACTGGGTGAAGAGAGGCAATGGAGATAAAGTGCCTTGCCCAAGGACACAACGCAATGATCTGGCCAGGACTTGAACCTGTAATCCAACTGACTGTGTTCTAAACACTAACTGGGTACTTTACCCCCAACAAATTATGTGGTGTTTAGTCTCACCCCGAAAGGGTACCAGAATTTTGACTTCTTTGATTTTCTATTGGTGGAGGTATAAGTTAGCTGGAGGTAAACTTTTCCAACAACCCAAGAAGATTGGACGGATTTCAAAAGTGGATTCATGGCTGGATGGCTGCAGCCAGGTGGGACTATAAGGGGGGGGTGGAGCGTTCTCCTCCCCCTCACCGGTGCAGCCCACTGTGCCCCCTCTCCCCATCTGTGCAGTGGCGGCGCTACGGGGGGGGGGCATGGGGGGCATTTGCCCCCCAAAATTTGGTCTTGCCCCCCCTGCTGCCCCCCCAGTTTAAAAAAATTCAAAACCTAGACTACGATTTAATTGGGACAATATAATTTCCGAGGGTCAGTACAGAAAATATATTTCTCATTTATATTTTGCGGAACATATGGGATAAGGGGTACCAATTTCCAATAAGGATCCGGGAACTTTGCGTCCAGCATTTCTTGTCATACTTCTAACGAGAGTGGCAGCACCGGGCCTGTCAGTATGCGGTTTATTGTTGTGCTACAAATCTGCAACCGAGCAATGACTCATATAAACAAACTTTGAACGAATTACACCGAATTATGAATTTGTGGAAATAAGGAGACCGTCAGGCTTCAACTTAGGCCTATTTTATTTATCAATTAACGCTAGTAATCTTTGCAACATCTCGGAAGTCACAACAATAGTTCTAGGAGATAGAAATACTACGAAAATTTCAGGAGGAGAGAGTATCTCAAAATTGATCTGGGACACATAGGCTAATACTAATAGGCTAGTATTCTGAAGTGAGGTGTGGTTTTTGTGAATTTTCGGAATACTACTGTCATCAAAATGCATCAATTTCAAGTGGGTTCTAGGCCCCGGAAAGCTCTAAAATCGTGGAGCTTCCGGGGGCTTCGCCCCCCGGACCCCCACCGGGGCGTTGCCCCTGGACCCCACAAGGGGCCCTACGGCGGGCCCCTTGACCCCAGCCAGAGTGGGCGATCGCTCGGCGATCGCGCCGGTGCATCGGACCTCCCATTTTATTTTTGCCCCCCCAATAATCTGCCCTGCCCCCTTGTTGCCCCCCCAGGTTGGGAGAGCTGGCGCCGCCACTGCATCTGTGCCATCCTCATGTGTACCATAACTTCACAATTACAGAAGACGTTTTGTGGCTTTTAGTCTGAGTGGCTTGTACTGCGTTTCTTACCTGATAATGGTTACACATCGTATCTCATCAATGATGGCTGTGTCCCCGATCAGATTGGATAGACAACCTTACTTTGTGTGAAAGGAAGTTGGTTAAACTCACATCAATATATCTACTCCATACAACCTTCAGCATGACTAAAATCAAGCCAAACGTGTATTAAAATTGCCAAAGGGCAGCATTCATAGAATCATGATGAGCCACATTATCAAACATATTAAGACCATTAAAGTGATTGAGTATCTGCCGGTAGTAAATGGCTCGATGACTGCTTCAAGGTAACGTCACTCATAATCTTTTCCTCTCTGTGAATCGCAATTATCGATCAAGTTGATGAGATTTTATTGTCCGATGGTTGTACTTAGAGGACGTGGGTGATCTTAAAAGCTTTGGGATCCTTGAAAATCGGGATTTTATCCTTTAAAAAAACGTCAGTAAATACCATCAAAAAAACATCACGAATCGACTGTGAAAAGACTAATTAGAGGTGGACTTTTATTCAGATATGAAATGAAGATAATGCTGTCATATCAATCGAAACTGCCCCTTTTTGGAAGTTAAATTTTGTCACGATCTGTATTTATACGCTTCTCAAACAGTTAAAGGAGAGATAATTAGATACCTGATAACTTCTACGGTACTTTAGTCCACCAAAATCAAACCAGGATTGATAAGATTTACAAATGCGAATACATATAAAAGATTGACTTTATATTTTTGACTGAACATATGTAGGTACTTTTCGATCTCTAATAAGTCAGATTGAGGGATACATAGTTATGTGTGAGTGTTACATATCTTAATAGTATTACACAAAGGAAAATGTAGGTTTTGGAAATTACACAGAGGAAAAAACACAGCTTTGGATATTTTAGTTTGAAATTTTAAAGGGAGGGAGGACTTTGTGGTTATAGTCACTTTAAATTACATTCGGTTATGTAAGATTGAACATTGCATAACATGAGGTCTATACTTAATGGGTTTAATACATAATTGCATACTGTTAAGTTGTATTATAATAATAATAATAACAACAACAACAACAATAATAATAATAATAATTATGATGTAATGTTACATAATATTAATGCACAGTACTTAGGAAACATTAGGTTGAATAACAGTTTGCTACATGATGTAGCATTATGTTAGGATATGCACTCTAGAGGTTACATATACAGTAATATGACATTAGCTTTAGGTTATGATACACTAGGTTAATACATTACATTAGGATACAATAGGTGACATTGCATTATGACATAAAATTGTATTTTGTATTATATTTACGTCATTTGTTTGTATGACCGTATTGAGCAGGCCCTTGGTAGCTAGTAGTACATGGTTTCTGCAACCTTGACAGACCACGAATAAGATTAAGTGTGAGCGTAAAAGTCTTTACAAAGGTATGCCGGACTGTAAAGTGATTTCATACATTTTTTTTTAATAATGTATCATGTACGTGTACAAGGTGAATTTTGCTGTTGCTTGTAGGAAAGCTGCTGAAGGCCGGACTATTAGGAGTTCATATTTCAACAATCCAGTTCAGGAAATGGCTGCAAAAGTCATTACTTTTTTTATCGTTTTTCTACTCTTACAGATATACTGTACGGTAAAGGAGACGGTGGAGAATCGATATATGCTACAGTCTTTGAAGGTGAGAAAGGCATTCCATTTTAATTGTTTAGTTACTTCTTTGTTTCAAATTCATTACCAAACAGCAAGCTCTAGGAAGCTATGTGCAGGTGATGGTCTGTCTGTCCGTTTGTCTGCGCGTGTGTTTGTAGGTGGTTCTTTGGCTAATAAACACCGTAACTCACCGTCTACAGCTGACGTAAATGTAGTACTTGTTGTTTAGATGCCCGTAGTGGGTTCTTGACTGTTATTGTTGTTGGTAGGAGGTCCAAGGTCATTTCAGGTCCCAGTGACCTAAAAATGAAAATATTGTAAGTAAGCTCGCTCAACGAGTATGGAAGTGGTGAGCCTTTGAGGGTGTTAAGTACATATCTCTATGAGTGCTAGCTTTGTAGTAGTTTTGGCGGAGGTTAAAGTTCATTTGAGGTTGTTACCAGTGTCCAAATCCGGAAAGCAATAAACATCTTTAAAATGAAATTACTTGCAAAGTCCACCATTTGATGAGTTTCATAGGTGTTTAAGCTGTGACTTAGTTCCTGGCTATGGTTGTTCTTGATGGATGTCAAAGGTCATTTGAGGTCAGTAATGGTCAACATACCAAAACTGCTGAAACAGCCTAACTCAAAACGTTCAGCTTTGGTGAATCTCATCTTTGGTACGTAGATTTCCCTTAGGGAGTTAATGGTTGCTGTTGTTTTTGGTTGAAGTCAAAAGGTAATTTGAAGGTCATTAATGCTAAAGGTCATTAATGCTAAAATGAATGAATGATTCTATCATTGTTAGAAAAGTGCTTAATTTTTATCAAGTTTGTATCAAGTAGTTCACACTGTGAAGGGACATAACATGTACAGTCCTGAACTGAAGGTTGATTTATGATGTAATCTTGTGCACCACATAGCCATAGGATAAATTGTACTTTTATTGTTACCTGAAGAGCAATTTCCCTAAAAATATTGAATAGTCTATTGTAACAATTCTCAGTGTCTGGGATTGACTTGAAGGGTCTAACATTCAGGAAAATACTTTTGAAAACTCCAGTCATTTTTAAGCACTGTTAAAGTGCACACTTTAATGAACTCTTGACTGCACTCTTTTTAGCACTCTTTGAGTGCAATATTGATCCTACAATAATGATGCAGTACGGTCATTTTAAAAACAATTTCCCTCAAGAAATATTGAAATATTTTAATTGAACTACTGTCAGTGTCTGGGAATTGTTTTGAGGATCTGAAAATCCTACAAATGTAATTTAATATTTTTTGTTTTTCGTTATACCGATACCGATAACCAAGTTAACTTGTTCCTTCTTTTTCTTAAAACAGCATTTTGCGTTTGGTCGCCGTTTTCAATTTTTTTGACATGTCCATCGAGTTTTTACATATATCAATCACAAAACAGCAAACTTAGATATAATCCAAGTTTTTCCCTGCCAACAAATTTAATTGGCGAGTAATTAAGGATATTTGCAGATAATGAGAAAAGTGTCCACGACAAATTCCACATTTAAAATTAATCGCATACAGTTCCCCCAAACCCACTAGTTTGAATTCAACCAATCAGAGATGCAGGTTTAGTTATGAGCCGTTGCTAAAAATAGATTCAAGACTTTGACATGGTGTTGTATTACGTATTGGTCAATGACGTTCGTAGTGTTTAAAGATTCATATTATGGGCGAGGTTTATTCGGATCCCAACGGAAAATATCTTGGAGAAAAACAAAGTTGAAAGTTGGAAATTTTTTCGACTTTTATGCCACCATTTGAAGTAAGATTTAAATAGATAAGCTAGTTATGTATGTCGTTATCGCATAGTGGAGTCAGTGAGGTTGAGAAAAGTCATAGAAAAGGACGCAAATGCTGCTTTAAAGTAGAAATATTAGATCGTTTAATTGAACTACTGTCTGTGTCTGGGAATTGTTTTGAGGATCTGAAAATCCTACAAATGTAATTTAATTCTTTTGTTTTTTTGTTATACCGATACCGACGAACTTTTAACTTGTTCGTTATTTTTCTTAACGTAGAAATATTGAAATCGTATGTTATTGTAACTACTGTCAGTGTCTAGGAATTGTTTTTTTTCATGATACCGATGAACTATTAACTCGTTCCTTATTTTTCTGAACGTAGACGAGAACTTTTGCATCAAGCATGACAGGAGAGGAATCCTTGGCATGGCTAACAAAGGAAGACACACAAACGGTTCTCAGTTTTACATTACATTCCAACCAGCACCCTGGATGGACACTCAATACGTTGCCTTTGGGTGAGTTCATAATTGAAGAAGCAGATGAAGATAATGTGTTAAATGGGAAGTGAAATTATTACTTAATGGGGTATCTTTTAAAAGTGCATTCATGAAAAGCGATAGAATTTTATAGCAAATGTTGGAATGCTCTGTTTCAGAGGCTCAGATATTAAAGTAACCAGTGGGTATGAGACCAAACTATTTCACATAGACAGTGCAATTCTGTATGGCATTGTCGGCAGCGAAATAACTTTTCTAAAGGAACACAGTACCAGAAAAAAACTTATCCTTCGTTTTCTCTTTCATATAGTCCTAAGTTTAATTACCATAGGTGGTATTGACTTGTAGAAGTTGTATATTGAAAGCACCTACTGTGTTGGTTTTAAGAAATGTATACTACTATACTAGTGACATACTAGAATGCTATAACTTATGATTAGCGTAACTTGTCAAGTGTCACATCAAATAATGGAGAAACTGTCCAGAATTTTCAAGTAATAATTAATATAAAAATGTACCTTGACAAACAGACTTTTCAATTCAAACAAAAATGTTTCATTCGGTGCAAAATTTCTCATTTTGATTATTTCCACAAGCAAAAATTTAATCACAATCAATCTATTATGTTAGCCATTGATGTTGAGTAAGCCTTCGTGATTTGTCAAAATGTGGATAGAAATTGGCACTGAAAGTAAAAACTGACTTCACTATAAGCCTTTTTTGTCTGAGTTTATACTTCAAACCATATACAAGGAAGAATTTGTAACCAAAAATTGCAGATACCAAATGCTTTTCAATAGGCCTCAGAAATCAAAGATAAATTATTAACACTATCTCGAGCCTCGCTTTCAGTGGTGTTAAGGATGTTGTGTTTCTTCCCCACATGCTGATGCAGCCTGCTTATTGGTATGAAAAAAATATCATGTTTTAACTCGGATGTTATAGGAGTGAAATGCATCATGCAGAAAAGCTGGTTGTGTTCCAATGTTTATATTCTCCCTCTCTTCACTGTCCTATCACATCCAGGCCTTCACTCTGCTCAGTTTTAATGTCTTCTTTTACTTCTACAGGAGAGTTGTGGAAGGCACAAACGTACTGAAGGTTCTTGAGAGCCAGGTAACATACAACGAAAGACCAAAGACTGACTGTAAGATAGTGGACTGTGGAACTTTCACACCATGAGCTAACTTTTTATCCCCCCGATGTCCTTTTTTAAAAATATCGCAGCACTTCAAGAACAACAACACATGAATTTGATAAACACTTTGATTAGTGTGTTGCATTCTGGGGGAAAGAAACACATTTTTCTTTTATAAAAATTGGTAATGAAAGTATACTGGACAGGTTAAGATTTTAATTCTATTGTTCCCTGCACACTTCTTTAAAAGATTACTTTTTTGAGGCTGGTTAAAATTATTGCTTCAATCGGCTGACATGTTGAATATCGGTTTGTTTCGAAGAACATTTTGAGCTCAGTATTGGTGATCTTCGTATACCATCCTTTGTTGTAAACACAGGCTGCATTCCCGAGTCACTTCTCAAGGACTAATAGGGATTTACAATATCATAACGATATCATCATAATAATTATTACAATATTATATTATCATAACGAGAGACCATTGAAGGGAAACACAATGACATTGAACAATTTTAACTTTGAAGAAATATTCAAATAGTTGGTCATGGTTGATTCAGATTGATGTGGTCGTTTATGAGGTGATAATTCTTGCAGTAATGAATAAAATGTGGGGAAAGTTTCACACAAATTGTGATAAAAAAATCCATAATTTTATTTTTTAAAGCTAACACTGTAAATTGGATAGCCACCCAACCATTAATGTCAGTAATAAAGCCATTCAGTTTTTTCCCACATGCACATGTTACTGCTTAGTGTCGTAAAATTAATGGCAGTTCCTTCCAGGCCGATATTATGATTCAACAGTGTAATCTAGTCTAATATATTAGTACTAAAAACAGATGGCTTAGGATTGACAGGACCAGGTATCAGATTTCTCTCTCCATATATAACAGGGCATATTTTGGAAAGAAACTTCAAAAATTTGTCTATTAGTGCTTTGTGAGGTTTATCCTAGACTTAAATTAATAACTGGAAATCTATCGGGGAATTTAACCAAATTATAAAAAATAAAAAAATCAATAAAGATATTTATTGATTCGAATTGGATGCAAACCAGTAACCATGGGAACACCAAATCTCGCACTCTTGTAATTAAGTTTTTTCCAGATATTAAAGTTGATGACAGTCCCTTAGTAATCAATTCTGATTGATTATATAGTCTTATGATTATATAGTAGTATGTATTCTGTCTTAACTTTCTTTGTAGTTCACCCACCAAAATTCGGCAAAGAATGGTGGCAGTACTTCAGTTTGTTCAAACATCCATTTTGGGGGATTATTTACCTGAATCAGGGCAAAACCGGGTTTGAACCCATGGGAGGGAGACAGACCTACTTTTCCAAACGTTTCAAATTTTTTACTCGACAGCAGGAATTTTACGTTTCCCAGGTCTCTCTACTTTGTTGTATTCTTCTTGTCAGTTTAGATTTGATCATTCCAGTGATTCTGGTTTTGGTGAATATTTTTCCTTTTTGTTGATTGGATTGAATATGCTAGTGAAAAAACTGACTGGATTAACGGGGGACAATCTCTGTTGCTGATGTTAGGTACAGAATGATAGAATAGTACAGTGCTTGATGAAATGACCCAAAAGGTACTTAAAGGTGTGCTGTACAGACCCCAACTAACGTGGAAACGTTAGCTAACGTGGAAAAGTTTCTTGAGATTACGTAATCGACCTGCCTTGGTCGTAACATGACCTCTTTTAACCAATTAGTTTGCAACAACTGCCACATATTTTTTCTTGTACAAATGTCTTGATCGCTGTATGATTAACGAAACTGTAGACATGAACGTATTTCCGCACAGTGTTTACACAAATAGCCTAATGGTGTTAAGAAGCTATGCAGGCTAATTGTAGAGCCTGAGGTCGATTTACGTAATCACAACACTTTCCAAGCTATAGCATGCTATAATTGGAGCCAATAAAAGCAGATCTTTAAGCCTAAGGTATACATTATCAATGTTCTCCAGAGTTATGCGGCTAGTCCATGTGTGAAACCCTTGCATAGGACTCAAGGCTTCTATTCCATGTTTGTGGTGTTCACCTGCTATCACAGTTTGTTGTATTTATTTGTTTCATGCATGTCAATAAAATTTATTAAAAGAACCCTTTAATAATTAAGGATAGTAATTGTAAAATTACATTTTATTGGGGTGTTTTATGATTCCATGGTTGTAGATACCTTTTCATTGTGACTTTTATCAATTACCACAGGCATAGCATGTTGAGTTGTACATTGTATGATGTACAACTCAACATATCAAAGGTACTTTACTATGCTGTCTAGATGGTCGTATTTACCATAGTTTGTGTATGGTAATTTGACCATCTCCACAGTGTGATAAAGTACCTTTGTTTAATGACCATTGTTCTTTACTTGTAGTATTTCATCAGGTACCACTATTGTTTAATGACCATTGTTCTTTACTCAGAGTATTTCATCTGGTACCCCTATTGTTTAATGACCATTGTTCTTTACTTGGATTATTTCATCAATAACCACAATTGTTTAATGACCATTGTCCTTTACTTGGAGTATTTCATCAGGTACCCCTATTGTTTAATGACTATAGTTCTTTTATTCAGAATATTTATAATAATAGCTTGTGATAGAGAGACCTCTGTAATAAGTTTAATCAGAAATGTATATACTCCAGTATTTTATGTACATACTGTCAATTACCTTAAAACATTGTCACCTTGAATTTACAGATATTTAAAGATTTCATAAAAGCAGTTGTTAAACATATTTTTATGATTTTGTCTTTTGTTATTTGTCTCTGTAACAGGGCTTGTTGATACGATCGTTAAGTTCTCTTTGTCTTTCTTCTCATTGTCTCCAGGTGGACTGTTAACAGTGGGCAACACTGAAAATAGCACAATCATTGGGTCATGTTAAGAACGTCAACAATTTTAAATTCAATATTTGCAAAACCCCAGAAAATAATTATCGTAATAATAGAAAACCAAGGCAAACAGAAAATCATCGAAATAAAAGAAAACTAGCAGCACACGTTGCTCAATGATGTCATATTTAGACTTAATCAAGTCTTCATCCTTTTGCAAGAAGAAACATTAAATCTGTGATATCTTGAATCTTCCACTTGAAAGTGAACCTTAGTGGTCTTCTTTTCTTTTGGGGGGGGGGGGGGGGGGGGGGGGGGGGGGGGGATCAATTCATCAGAGGTACCTCTATCTTAGAACCCAATGGCAATGGTAGAGTCTCCCAGAAAGGTCTGCTGTATAGACCTCAACTTATAGCACCCTATCATGGAAAATTTTTCTTGAGATTACGTAATGGTCATAAAATGACCTCTTTTTACCAATTAGTCTGCAACGCCTGCCACATATTTTTTCTTGTATTAGGGTCTTTGTGTGAACGCTGTATGATTAACTAAACTCTAGACGTGAACATATTTCCACACATTGTTTAAATACATAAAGAGCTTAATGGTGTTAAGAAGCTATGCAGGCTAATCGTACAGCCTGAGGTCGATTTACGACCGTGGCAAGTCGATTACGTAATCACAAAACTTTCCTAGCTATAGGGTGCTGTAATTGGAGCCAATAAAGCAGATCTTCAATGCTACAGTGAATTATGTAATATTGCAGTGCTTCAGTAAGTGCGCCAAGTCATTGCCAACATTGCGTCCAGTCTTCAGGACTGTTTCATCTTAAGTTACGAATAAGAAATGAGCAGAAGCAGAAACGACAAACAAATAACGTCAACAATTAATCTTCCCAATATATTTAATTGAAACATTTTCATTATGAAATATGTCCTTAATTTACATCAATGAAGAAGATGTTTGTTTTCCTTGGCGATTTAACCCGACAATTAATTGTATGACCTACTACAGACATTATCCACCCTGATTTTTATGTATCTAAAACAACCTATGGCAGTCACATACTAGTCTACCCTTCGTTCTTTCAAAAAAAAAAAAAAAACCAGAAAGATAGAAAAAAGAAGAATTCCTTGCATTTTATCCAAAAAAGCAGAGTAATTAAAATTGAGGACGTGTGTGGGTCCTACTGCTGGTCTTTCATTATGGTGTGGATTGAGGTACAACAAGTCGATGCCACTGATGAATGAGGAATTCAACACAATTCTACCACTTACACTGATCTACAGTACCTAACAACCACAGACCACAGACCACAGAAAGGGTAGATAGATAATATGCCCCTCCAAAAAACCAAAAAAAAAAAAAATTCAATGTTTGGTTTGCCAGAGGAAATATTTCAACATTTCTTTCTGTTAACACTAGTCAAATGATGAACTTCCTTTCATAGAAAGTGTTGTGCCATCCATCATTCTAGGTTACTCACTAATTGATTATTAAGTTACCCCAGTGACATTAATTGCATCCTTAAACAGCAGTACCTCTGCAGTATTACATATGCAAAGA
>KN884111.1:37220-47745 GCA_000934455.1 Apostichopus parvimensis
ACCCAAACTTGCAATTATTTGCCCTTTGACACTGTCTCTAGCACTGTTAACCAGTAATGTTTTGTACTGTTCATTGAACTGTATTAATATGAACTATAAACATCCCCAGTCTGTTAACTGGAATGTAGAATTTCTCCAGATAAACTTCCAGCCAAATACGTAAATTTCATATCAAAGACCACCCAAAGGGTTTCTTACATTTTATAGCATGTAATCACCATTTCGTTGTAGTATAGAGTGGTGCAATCTGGAACTACATACAATCAACTAAGCATTTCAGAATACAGTCATTTGTAACAGACATGCTACTGGTCTATGAGTTCACACAATATTTAAAATCCCAAACGTCTCGAATAAAATGAAGCCACTCTTGCTCAAAGCATTGGCACTACTGTTTGCTGGCTTCTTCCAGAAGAACTATGCTGTTAAAAGCTTTAACACTAGACACATGAAAATTAATTTGATATTCATTCAACAATTTCCATGACCACAGTCTGTCATGTCATTAAGATTTGGAAGACATTATTTAATATCATGAACTTTACAAAAACTGGACAGCTTGGACCTGATCAGTATGGTCACCAACGAATTGAAATAATACTACTTTGGAGAGGGGGAATGCAGAAGGTGGGGGACTGAAATTACTTTATGTTGAACACAAATTTATGGACTGATATTTGAATGTTTAAGCCAAATAGCTACATTGTATTAACACTATGCCTTGGAACAAACTTGATGATGTAACGCAAAGTGCTATTACACAACAATGCAGGACACGACACTCACCCATGCAAAGAATATAGCAGCCCCAGCACTGACATCACGGACTTGTTCCAAGTCAAAGGCAGACAGGATGCCTTTCACTTTGGTAGCTGTCTCAGGACGTATTTTATTTGGGTCAGCTTCCATGACTCGTCTTTTCAAGCCTTCCTTTCCAGTCTTACCTATCAGTGCTTGCAATTTCTTCCAATCCTATAAAATACCAGACAAAATTGGTTTTATGTCTATAAATGAGGCTAATGTAATAACTATCAATTCTTGTTCATTTAGTCTTGCATTTACAAATATGGAGAGTCATAATCCAATCACATACAATCAACATTCAGTACACTTTTATGGTAAGATTAAACAAGTAGCATTGCAAATAGCTGCCTATATGGAAAGTAGCTATCTTTGCCACAGTCTTTCAGACACTAACTGTTGTAAAGAAGTCACCATCATTACCCTACTTGATACCCATACCAGATTGTCTGGTTTCTAATTAACTACAATCGTATTACACCACTATATATTTTGTTGTAAATAAGGTTTGACATTCAAATTCAACACTTCATTACTTTCAATTCACTATCTATATAAATATCCTGCCTATATGTTCCTGCCATAGCTATTGGATACCCATCCATGTCGATCCCTTACCTCCAGTGGAACTTGCATTATTTCCCACCAGTAAACATATCCCTATGATTTTTCTGTTTTACATTCACATCCAAATGTCCCTTTACTTGCAATTCACTCTCCATGTTTCCAACCAATATATATGTCACGGCTGTTTGATACCCATCCAAGACTGTCCCTCACTCACAATGCACCTCTCATCATTTCCCACTAGTATAGGTCCCTGCTGTTATTCTTTTTGATATTCCCATCTGACAGTTTCTTACCTTCAGTTCACTCTCTTTATTTCCCAGCAGTATATACGTCGCAATCATTACTTTGTGAACCTGTGCTGGTGGTTTACTGTAGCTTCTGATTTCAGCCACAGTGCTCTGTTTCAAGTTTAAGATTTCATCCTTCAATCGCTTCAGCCGTTTGAGGCTAAGCAGCATCTTATTGGCTGCTGCCATCTCTTGTGGCATGTATGCCTCAAAGCCATTCTTCTTAACCACATTTATGGCCTTCTCAAGGCTCTCCAAAGTACGGATTTCCATTGATTTTACTAGATCTATGACACAAATGAAAAGCAAAAAATGTGTAAATGACACAGAAATGTTTGGCTGGAATGGGATTTAAATCAGTGACCTGCTGGTTACAAGCCAGGTCTTATCCAGCTTGTAGTCGGTTGCAAATTGGCTATCCTTTTGTGACCATTCTTTTCCTGAGATGTTGTCAGTAAGAACTAGCCAAACAACTTTGAAAGGGCCAATGAATTTATGGCTGGCCAAAACTTTCACTACTCTTTTCAGGCTTGTTTATAATTTCCCAGTCAGTATTCAGATATTCATTTACATACATTAGTTAGTCAAATTCCAGGCAATGCCAATGTGCTCCCATTTTTTTGCACAAGTTTACCTTCATTCCTACCTTAGATTTATGAATCAATACACTTCATGGCTGAGTCAATCATTTCAAGCAGATATTTTTTAAATTAATTTCTATGAAAAAAATAGTTGTAATCCATCTTCCTCTTGTATAATAGCTAGAGATAGTGTCAAAGGTCAGTCACGAAACTACTACACTAATTCAAGTTGTCAAGTGTTTCTGCCTTTCATTGATCATATCTAGCAACAATGCTGGCTCAAGTTTGGTCACTGGCAGAAAACCAGACTAATGTTGTTTTTTTTTTCAAGTTCTTTCCAACTTGAGATAAGTACAACTCTTTCTAGGACAAAGATGTAAGATTGTCTCAAGTCACTCGATTTCAAAGAGGAATCATTCAGTAACTAGCAATAATATGGAGACTTGAGTTGAGTCAAAGATGGTAGTATTTCTAAATTAACACACAGATATACAAGTGATTTGGGACTCTCTATGTTGTGCATGATGACTGAAATTGTGCAGTCTGTATCACTGAAATGTTATTCTAATCTGTAGAACTTTGTATACAAAGTTCTACAATTCAATTAAATTTATTTTGAATTTGAAAAGTGCAAATTAATTTTTCACGCTTATCAGGATTTGATCCAAATAACACCAGTATTACAAGTTCTGGGATCTTCATACTGAGCCACAAAATTGCTACTTGTGGTTCACCTCCAACTAACAGCTGGGTAGCTCAGTCAGTAGAGCATAGTACTGTACTCCAAATGTTACAGGCTCAAGTACCCATTGATCAAAACATTTTTCAACTTTATTAATAATTTGCCCGTTAGTTTTTTTTATTCTTCTGTTGTACACTTTCTTAGTTATTTTCAATCATGTCTTTCAACAGAATACAAAAGGGATGAATTTAAAATCACAGATGAAGTTGTAGAGAAAATTACTAGCAATTGGAATTTAAATCTGTTGTCTGAAAATACCGAGAATTAAACATGACAGATGGATGAAAAAGAAAAATTGCACAACTTTACAGAAAAAAATATATATAAACTAACACTTAAAAGATCAAAGTTTTTTAGAAACTCTGAACTGACAATCATCGCTTTGGAACATTGTTATTTTGATTTCCTTGTTATTGTTCTGTGTTTCCTGATTCCAGGCCAATTATACTAACAAGCAATTGCTATCGATATAAAAAATTATTTCGAATTATCATGATAAATAAACAACTCACCATCCCTCGCTTTGAACCGTTTCAGAATGGTTTCAGCTTTCTTCAGGTCACCATCTGTGTCCGCTAACTTTGCTGCTTTAAATTCTTTCACGGATTTGGTGATTAAATCCTTGTCTTTCTTTTTAATTGCAACTTTTAATTCCTTTCTGATTCTTTGATGTTTTTCTCCTGCAATATTAAAACATGAAACAATTGGTAATTTTAAGAAAAGGTAGAAAATGATCAAACTTTAATTTTTTTTCTGTCCGAAACATTTTAAAGTATTAAATGATCAAACTTTAATTTCTTTTCGGTCCCAAACATTTCAAAGTATTTCCTCTATATGATTTCTTGCAAAGTCTAGGAGTACGGTATTAAGATGACTTTTATCATCACCAAAATTTCTAATTATTCTTACAGTCTTCAGGGTTAAATCTCTAACCATGTGATAATGTACAGTAGCTATAAAGCACTCCAGTAAGACTTTCACATCTCTGTAAAGTCTTGGTTCCATTGACATTAGGAAATCAACATATCCTTCCTTGTACAATTCAACGATATTTCTATGAAAATATTGTGTGAAGATATCTTCTTTTCAGGATATTATTCTTGAGGAAAATGAAATCCCATCTGTTGCTTTGTTTTTGTTTTTGTATGTATGCTTTTTTATTTTTTTTGGGGGGGGCGAGGTGATGTGGGTGTTTGTTATTTTTATTTTTTTTCATAGCCTATTTTATATATGATGGAGAGACATATGGAAATATTATTTACAAACTAATAAAATGCTAAATAATTTCTCATTTCTTTGATCATGTTTGGTTTGCTGCAATGGGAACAAATGAGGGTCTCACGTCTAGCCTTCTCCTTCGCAGCTTTTTCAGCCTCCTCGGCCACTCGTCTCTCGTCCGCATTCTTGGCTTGTTTTAAAGCCTCTTGAGCCTTCCTTGCTTCCTCTTCTGCTTCTTTCTCCAGCTCTGCTGCCCTCTATTAGCCACAATTTAAAAATGAAAAATACCAGGAAATCAACAGAATGGAAATTTTACTTTTAGTTACTAAACTAGGTTAAATTTTTGTAAAATAGAACAATGAACCTTACAACATCATTAATTTCTGTTACATGAAAATGTCACATATTTCTAACTAAATTAAGTCTCAGACATAACATAAATTTGATGCAAATAAATAAACTAGTTCAAAGTATAAATATCAAAGACAATAGCAGCAATGTTGTAAACATTGAATATTAATAAAATTTCCCATAAAAAGGGAAAGAAAAACACTGATGCAAAGTAGAAACATTGTTCATTTAAAATTCTTTCAGCTCAATTTACACGTCAAATTATGCAAGTTAAATAGATAATTATGTAAACATAAACATTGACAACCTTGTAAATCCCAAGTACTGTAATATTGACAATATGCCTTTCCCATCTGTTATCCATAAATCATCAGCCCTTCACCCCACTGTCCTGATCCCCTACCATCCATCTCCCCCACCCCCAGCACACCGGCATCCCCATTGTTTAATATATATAGCAATGTACAAACTGACAACGACATATATGGTGGATATTATCAATGGAAAAGATGCTGTGATAATATATGTATGAGTATATCTAAAGTGTACCAGTGTATTAAATATCATGTCCTTGAATGAAGCCACTGAAGATGACATATATGAACTGGATGAGTTGAATATAACCTAAGTATGGGTATGGTTACTCTCAAGTCCAAACCCACAGCATTAAAGGGTGTGAAGACTCGCGCAAAAAGAAAAATGTCTAATGCCGGTAATCTGACCTAGTTTCCAATGAGGTGTAACAGAAGTTTTAGACACCACCATCGATCCCAGAAAATACACACACACAGCTTGCTACCATCGGTAATTAGACACTAGTGTACAGTCAGTACATACAGCTGCGGTTAATATCCACAGCACAGTGTACAAACGATACAGCGATGGACATCTCAGTTCCAGCTAAAGATAACAAGGTATCATGTTTCATTACTGTCTGCATTTTGTAGCGACACGAACAAAACTTCAGTTGCAAGCAACAGAAAGTTAACTTTTTCAGATGGCCGCACGCGGTTTGGGGCGAGTCTTCAATGCCTTTAAGGTAAAAAATGTATATGATTATATTAAAGAAGAGAAAAAAACGGTGTGACACACCGATTAGATGGTCCATACCAAATACAACCATTCCATTGCATATTCTGTATAAACATTTTGTAAATTGAACTGGCATCTTATTGCCAGGAATTATAATATTTTGTGTCTCATAGTTCAAGCATTAATTACTGAAATTTAACATGATTCTTCCCAAAGGACCATGCTTATGTACATATAAGCATGTATTCATATGCTTACAGGATGTATACATATTTGCAATGTAAGCAAAAGAGATGTAGCTACTAGCTACCAGCGCCTTCCATTTAAATTCATCCAGAATTCAATTAATTCAGATGATTACATGCACAGTGATCATACTAGTCTACTTTTAGATTTATTTTCCCTGCCTGAAGTGGGTCAAATGTACTGTATGCACAGTTATCAGTTTTTGGAAGTCTGTAACATTAGTACTGTGTACAGTTATCAGTCTTTAGATACACATAATAAAGTCTGTAACGTTAGTACTGTTCACAATTATCAGTCTTTAGATACACATAATAAAGTCTGTCACATTATTATTGTGCACAGTTATCAGGCTTTAGATGAACATGATAAAGTCTGCAACATTAGTTCTGTTCACAGTTATCGGTCATTAGATACACATAATAAAGTCTGTAACGTTAGTACTGGTCACAGTTATCAGTCTTTAGATACACATAATGAAATCTGTCACATTATTACTGTGCACAGTTATCAGTCTTTAGATGAACATGATAAAGTCTGCAACATTAGTACTGTTCACAGTTATCAGTCTTTAGATACACATAATAAAGTCTGTAACGTTAGTACTGGTCACAGTTATCAGTCTTTAAATACACATAATAAAGTCTGCTGCATGTAAGTTTTGCTTTATAACATTTGTGTGGATCAGTACTTTGTGTATAATACAAAACAAAGAATTAAAAGCAGGTTTCTCCATTTATTATATTTTACAAGTTTCATGATAATAGTTGTCTTGTATTCCCTAATTATACACAAATAACCTTTATATGGTTTGTAATGCAAATGTAATGATGGGACGAACTTTCTGCGGATATTATGAATTTAATAATTGCAAGATGTGTACACTGAAGCTACAAATGGTAGATGCCAACTAAATGCCATCCAGGCTGCTATTAATATAAAGAAAAAGCAGACTGCAAATATGAAAATTGAATTTATGCTGAAATAAGGATAAAATTTAATAGGCCATATATTATGATGATGCCCTGCGATGAAAAAGAATAAGCACTGCTAAACCAGGCTTGATCTTTGTCTACTTGAGATCATCTCACATGGACTTCTGACAAAAGATGATCTTTAATATGGATGGGACAATCTTGGTTGGAATAAGGATAAAATTTAATAGGCCATATATTATGATGATGCCCTGCGATGAAAGAGAATAAGCACTGCTAAACCAGGCTTGATCTTTATCTACTTGAGATTATCTCACATGGACTTCTGACAAAAGATGATCTTTAATATGGATGGGATAATCTTGGTTGGATTGAAGCTTTGGCTGATGCTGCCTCTCACCTCTGCCTCAACCTCTGCATTTCCATTGTTCTCGTCCTCTATTTGTTCTTCTTTTGCAACAAGCAGAGCCTTCTTTTCTATTTCTCTTTGTTCAAGCTCAACCTGCTCTGCCTCTTGGATTAATTCCATTTTGAGAAGGTTGACAGCATCTTTGTAATCAGGATTGACAGCCTGATCGAAATTTCAAGCAATGAGTTCAATTATTTGGCTTTGATACTGAGGCAGCCGATTGGGTATTATTAGTTTAAACTGAACTTGTAACCATATTCCAACTTCACATCTACGATTCCTGTGTATACCTAGTGCCATTTCGGTATTCAACATGTCAAGCTAGATCTATATGACTTATAAATCTTGCATTTGGCTGGTAAATTAGCCTAGTAAACATGTCTTCCTGAAGGCATATCATCATTCACCTTATCTTTATACTTCCTATCTGAGAGACGAATTTAGAGTTGTGGAGTTTCTGCACAAGATGGTGCATTTAGCTGGTTATTCAGCATTTGTCAAATTAGGCAAGATAAATATGTCTGCCTTGATTTCTCCATTATGCAAAGTAGGCTCCATCAGGTCATATTACTCCAAAGAATTATAATCATCTATAGCAGTTAACAGATCATAATTTTTAACAGTAATAACAGAAACCGATTTCAATAAACAAAAACCATCTGTTGAGTTTCCTGTATCCTACCGCCTTCATTAAAGTGTGGAGCAAAAATTAAACAGGAGAGAAGCAGACCTATTATTTAATTTAATTTTCATTCCTTTTTTATCCTTTTTTATCCTTTTTTTTTTCTTCTTTTTTTTTGGGGTGGGGGAGGGGTATAGTAGAAAATGTTTAGTCTGAAGTTTGTTTACATTAAACAAAATTCTAAAACAGGGGGTAAATGATATCTTCCCAAAACTACAGAGCTGCCCACAAAGAAGTAGTGTAGTCCACCTATGCTTTGTGTGAATAGCGTAGTTTATTGTATGACACAAATACAATAAACGACATGTCCTGCTCTTTCAAAGCAGGAAAGGTCACAGGGCAAATACAACCAGCGCTTACAAAATATCTCGCCGTACATGTCGGTCTTAAAATTGTAGCATCTTCTCAATCAATTACATTCTCTAGGTTTTCTGAAACTCTCAGTGCCTCTATGATGCAAACTGATGGACTCAAAGCATGGCAAGTTCAAGCACATAATGAAGAGAGAGTAACATTCTTATTCCACATGTATGCAACTGATATTTAGACGAGTACTTTGATTATCACAGCAGGTTTTATACACATTCAAAGCTGACAAAATGAGAGCAATATTCTGTTTCCATGGAGACTTTGCGCAACTTCAAAGCAAGAAGCAATACCCTGAGACAACAAAAAAAAACAGCTAAAAATTATAGATTTTTTTTTTTAAATTAAAGCCTGAACATGTAGTAATAAATTGATCTTACCATATGAAGAGCTTTGCCGATCACATTTGGCATCTTTTCAACAAAAACAAGGGGAATCATACTTGATTTCTGAACATAAACAATCAGGGAATTCTAAATCCGGAATCACATCACAATATGCTATGCAAAATGGTCAAAGTGCTATACAAATGAAAAAATGTATAGCAGTTTTAGTACACAGGAACAATAGTACTTCACAGCCTTCAAAACTGCTACAAAACCTTTTGAATCACTAAATTATTTCCTATTAAACAATAGACATACATAGAGCAGTTTATACACAGAATACTGTATAATATGGTCAGTCAAATGAATTCATTATGGAAAACCGTTTTGTGACCGTCAAATAAATTCTCCTGAAATTCTGAACAACCTCTTAAAAATCAGCTCTAAAGAGCAAATTGTAATCCTTTTTCTTTTTTAAAGTTACACAGGTTAGGAACTGTACTACCACTCCTCAAATAGTCACCAACTGAACTAAACATTTTTGAAAAGTTTGCATAGATAATATTATGTGTACTTCTTTTTTTCTTTCAAAAATTTTCATTCTCTACAACATTTTGGACCGCCACAGCACTAAATCACTGCTAGCTAGCAGTGAATTTTATATCACGTGATATAAAATTCAATGTTTTGAGTAAACAACAGCATTATATTCACAGCAGTGGGGAGGATAGGTAGGATTTTTGTGTGTGCTTTTCCCCGGAATCACATTCACATATATACTTGCGACAATTGTAATGGCTCCATCTCCAACCCCAACCATAAACTCTGGGGTGATGTCAAAGAATGGACTTACGATTGCTTCTTCCTCGGCATTCTGGTCCTTCAAAGCCTCCTTTCGTTCCTCTTCCTTAAGAGCTATCGCTTTCCTCTCTAGTTCTCTCTGAGCCTCCAAAGCTTGTTGTACTTCAATAATTTCCAACTCCCTCAACCTTTCTGCCTCTTTCTCCTCCATTTCATGCTCCCTTCGCTCACCTTCTTCCCTCTCCAGAGCCTCCTGCTTTCCTTTCTCTGTAAAAAATATAAATTGCTGCTATGTACTTCATTTTTTTAAATTTGCTCTTTTTTCTGTAATTAAATGTTCCAGTCAGGAAGATTTCAGTTGCACACATCGTTACTTCCAACTGCTTTCTTAATATACTGTTGAGTATCTCATAATGACATAAAACAAGTATTGAGAAATGGTTGTGTATGACTGCTGTATCATGCAGTACTATAGTAAAACTAACCTAAGTATTGTAGTTAAACCCAAGTATTAAGTAATGGTTCTGTATAACTGCTGTGTAATGCAGTATTGTAGTTAAACCAAAGTATTGAGTAATGGTTGTGTACGACTGCTGTATCATGCAGTATTGTAGTTAAACCAAGTTAACATTATAAAGTCTCCATATATCCCGTCAAAGTTCTTTAGCAGGCAACACACCTTCCTGATTGTAATTAACAGAAACCTTGACAAGTTTTCTGGAAGAAAGTTGATGATATTTATGATGGCACAACCTGCAAGTAAAATAGCAAAAAAACAAAAATTCCACCAGATAGGCAATTGGGGTGAGGGGTAAATTAACTTTTCCTCATGAAACTTGGCAAGGTCCATCATAAAAATATTCATTTATCTATCTGATGATATTATAGAGTTCTAATTTTACTTCTTTAAAATTTCTAATGATCAGGAAGTATGCCTGTGAATCCAAACTGTTCCTTGATAGTAAAACCACAAAGGCCTCACAAAGTAATTAGAATTTAGTTTATATCAAATGATAATGGTCACCTTCTTCGTCCTGTTTCCTCTTTTCATCTTCTCTTTCTTTTTCCAATCTCCCCTCTTCCTCTTTCTTCCTCTCCTCCTCATCCTTCTTTTTTTGAATCTCCTCCTCTTGCAATCTCTTCTTCTCTGCCTCAAACTCTCTCCTTCTCAACTCTTCAGC
>KN884111.1:54089-65832 GCA_000934455.1 Apostichopus parvimensis
CGAATGACAACGAATGACAACGAAGGACGGTGGTGAGTGGAGATAGAATGATTAACGGAGTGGAGTAAATGCGGTTATTGGGTTATCGGTTAACTGGCGCAAATTTTCTCCTTTTCCAGTCCCTTTTGCAACCCCCCCCCCCTAAAAAAAAACATTTTTTTTTCATACAAATGTCCAATATAAGGACTCTTCCTGAAATTTTTAGCCATTTCAAGATTATAGTATTGTTAGTTTCTAACAATTAATATCGAAAAAATGACTTTAAATTTACTTTTTAAAATCAGACTTACAATTTCGCTTACTATAAGGTGCGTTTGTATCTTGTCCGTACTTTACTAGATCTGTAAGCCACGCACTTCGCGTCCACTCGGTATGCGTGGCTTTAACATACCCACGAAGTCTGAACTGTGATATCCGGTTGAAGCAAAAGTCTGTGCTGTCATTCACTGTCATTCGTTTTAGTCAACGCAATTTTTTAGTGTGTACAACATATTGTCATTCGTTATGTGTAACGCAATTGTCATTCGTTTTAGTAACACCCAGAAGAGGCAGTATTGGCTATAGCGCTAACAGAGGCTAAATCCTAAGCAGTATAGTTCACAAATCTCGACTGTGTCCAAAATCTCACATTGACTACACGTATAACTAATCTAAACAAAAAAACCGTGATCACTGAGAGTTTGACGAGGCAGGAAACCAGCGGGGCTCAGTGGATACCCCCTTACAAAAATCATCAAAACGTCGACTTTTGAATCAAACTTATACGACTTTTTATATGAAAATGTTCGATTTTTTTATAAGAATATATAAGATGCACGATTCCATTTTGATTCCAGATATGGAATTCTTACGATCGAAACTGCATGATCTAGACTTGTTCCTCGACATCTCGAACGAGTTTTGTCAGATGATTTTTTTTATGTGTTTTTTTTTTGTACGGAACTTAAGCGAAAATTGTGATTTTTCTTTATGCATTTTTCAATTTTTCCCCAAGATTTTGATCAACCAAAACTCGAATTTAAGTATTGACAGAGCGCCATCAAAGAAAATGTTTATATATAGGTAAGGCCTGTCGTGATTTATTCGTTCATTCATAATGCTTCATTCATCCGCCCATTCGTCAAGTTATTCCGTTCGTCCTTACATCCATCCACCGCCCCTACCTTCCGTCTGTTTGTTCGTTCGTTGGTTTCTTTGTTTGTTCATTCTTCGTTCGTTCGTTCGTTCGTTCGATTGCTAAGCTTCTTGGTTGAACACATACAGGATAGAGGCGTGAGCGTATAGTGATTTACTGACTTGGACTTATGTAGCAAATGGTAAAACCAGTGGCGGAGCGTCCATACAGTCAGGGGCGGACGCCCCCCATGACGGACTCAAATGGACTCATGGCGCCCTATTCAGCTTTTAACCACTTATTACTTATTCGCGATTATTTACTTTTTTATTGCGCTCTCATGTACCTATTGACATTTGTCACATTTTGTTGGCGATGACACCTATTTATTCTTCGTTATCTGCAAATTAGCAAGGCCAGGAAAGGGTCATTTCCGGCGATCTAGGAAGTATCTTTACTCAAAAAAAATCTGTAAGCTCCGCGCCAACCTGTGGTGGCGCTCCGCTTAGATAGTGTCGAAAGCGCCCCTACAGACCAGTCTCGCCCCCCTTGATCAATACCCCTACCTCCGCCACTGGGTAAAACCAGGTTGCATGTAACGCATTCCGACCTAGGAACGAACTAACAAAGATTTTTTTTAAAGTCTACTACCTTCAAAAGTAAAGAGTGCTAATCGAAGTTGAACCCGCACGTGTCCTGCAACCCGGACCCGAAGAATAACAGTATTGCTCCGCCATTATCCGATTATTCGTAAATCGTTATTCGCTTGAATCCCAAGAATAGTTAGCTTTCCTTGGGACTTACACGGTGGCAGATTTCAGAAGCAATACTTTAGTTGTACGAAAGTCAGATTATTTTACCGGTACATTATCAATGATATGCATGTTACAGCTATAATTCTGTTCATTATACATAGGCTGCTTCCATGATACACTGTGGAGCAGTATTATGTATTTGTTAAAAGACACTTTGAGATGACGATTTAATTAACCAAGCACCCTTGAACTCATACCCTTACACCCATAGGCATAGGGGAAGTCTTTGCAATAATGATGATAATAATAATATCAGTTTAACCATTGAAAAACACAGTAGGAGCCCGAAAAATTCTCAGCATATTGCCCGAATTTTCAAAAACATTTTTGTTGAGGGACTGCAGCCCCCCCCCAGCCCCGCCTCCTACGCCTATGCTTACACCCATACCAACCCCTCACCGCCCCTCACCGCCCAGTCTCCTCAAACCAATACGGGAAGCTGTAAAGCACACCTTACTAAAGGCGGCGGACAGTTTTCAATAATGCAGTTGTATTCAAGATATATTGGAAAGTGAATCACGCCACTGACTAATAATGCGGTTTATCATTATTATCACCTGATGCGCTGTTACAATGACTATTCTACGTAACTTTCGACCGGTAAAACTGCCAAAGCAAAAGTACGTATATAGAAACTGTTTTTTTATTTCATGGTTATCTTTATTTAGGGAAGTTCTTGTGTGGTAGCAGGGCACTTCTATGTGTGAAAGAGAATATGTCGTCATGGAATGTTAGCCGCTGTTTGAAGATAGGAACAAAACATGTGGCCAAATATAAACGACTATTGACTCATGGCTCTTCAGAACGAATTTCTTTTCTTTACAATTTAATAGACCTGCTTCCTTTTCCTGCGGGAAATATTCTTCGTGACAGAGAAACAGTTTATTGATTTGGAAAGCACGTCGAGATACATGCAAACTGTGATTGTATGTTTTTCAGGAAGAGGGTCGTTTATAGGAAAATTGAACGTGATATCAAACTCCAAACAGATATACAATGACCGAGTCGAAAATCCGAAGGTTAATGAAATAGGAATTGATTGTTAAGTGAGAGCTGTTACAAATCTTTCAATATTTCCGGTGGTATTTCTAGCTCATATAAGCACCGTGCTGCGTGATGATCTGAATAAAGTATTTAGAACAACAAAAGTTTACTCTGTGAAATGGGCCAATAGAGAGTAGGCGCGGCTTACCGTTCTAACAAAGGAGAAAAGGCGTGGTCAAATTTTCATTGGATTCTGTGTGGATACATCATTCTACGTAGGGCACGTACCAGCTGTGCAACCAATCTTAAAACCGGTCTATAACGTACGGGCAGTATTTACGGTTTAGCATGACATTTCTATTGGCGGTATCAAAAACTTTTGCACGTAGCCAGTCCTACTTAGCTCGCTGTCCTCTGCTAGGTGCAGACGACGCAACGTTTCTCACTTAACCCGAGAAGAAGAATGAGCAAGATCCTGAATTTCCTGTGAAATTCTACATGACTTTGTGTTTGAATTACTTTTTTTCTCTTATCGGCTTGTTGGCCTGACGGTATAGTAAGGAAGAAAACTTTTCCCACAATGGAATTGGGTAAAATCTTTCTCCTGTTGATGGCAATAGGTTTGCCTTACTTGAGTCTCAGCGTAGCTTGCCCACATCGCTGTGTTTGCCTTCGTACTACAATAAGATGCATGCACCTTGGCTTGAACAGAGTACCATCTGTACCCGCGACCACGAAAATTTTGTAAGTAGATTTTATTCAACAATGTCAACAGAGTCTGAAAGTTAACTCACATGCCACTGATTAACGTAACTGAGACATAGGCCTAACGTAGGTCACGTAGCCTAGGCTAGTTCAGACACAATCATCTAGTCGTAGACTGCCTCGAACAATCTTAATGCCTAACGGGGTTAGTGTATCATAGTTTTAATATAGCCTTGACTTACTTGTTCGACCTAGGCTTACGTGATGTTTGACTGTTGGTCGAATTAGGCCTCTACGGTGGTACGAGTGTAGGACATTTCAGCTCAGGACATTTCAACTCAGTTCTTTCAATTATATAAAGCATGTGTTTATGAGACCAGCAGCAAATATTTATGACACAGTGACATTTATAAGCCTATTGCATCTGAAGTGGACAAGATCTGTCCAAGGAAAGACTTCTTGAAATGAACTATATTAACTGTTCAGAAATGTAACTAACTTTGTATTAATTGGGCAGACCTACCTTCCTAAATATCTCTCCATAGGGATGGATCCCGTTCTGTGTCCTCAGCATTTAACCACATTTATTTTCAGACAGGTTCAATTCTAGGATATTTACAGCGAAGATCCACCTAATTCATGAGTGCTGTAATTTGACAGTGCAAACAGGCAATGATTGTTACAAAGCCCCAGGTACTGTAGTTGGTGATACCAAGACCAAGATCATGTGTACTTGCCCAGGCCTAGTCCCTTTTCACTTGACACAATTTACACTGCTAAGATCACAGGAAGCTACAGTATGTATTTAACTTGTTGGTTAGGACACTATCATTCTTGATCATTACTACTTTTGATTAGTTACCTTTTCGTAACTCAAAACTGGTGATATACCGGCCCACACTTTGTAAATTGGTAACATTTTGGACTGACCATGGAGGTAAAACAACTGTTTTTACCTCCATGGACTGACCAAGTTCCTTTCCCCTTTCTCTCTTTGCAAAATTACTAGCTGTACTTTCATATCACAGATACACTCACCAGTCTCATTCAGGACTACAAAAATCTGTTACCAATCACTGCACACATTGCCCTCTATATTTTCAACTCTGTAATACTTTGCTGTGAGCTACGTACAGATGATTTAAAATTTCTCTTTGTCTTTGAGTGACTGTCTGTGCACATGTAGCTTAGAAGCCTACTATACTGTGGGATGAGTGACCCATATGCTTACTTTACCTTTTACACATCCACATAAAAAAGAAACACCTTTATTCACTTTGTATTGTATGCATGGTAAAATATAATTCAACAGTACTTACTTAATATATCATATAACATACATGTAAGGACAAGATTCTATTGATGTTGTCTTTGTATACTTGGCAACTAGTTATAAATTGATAGTATCTGTAAACCTACACAGCTACACATATTCTGTACATACTGTACCCAGCACACATGTGGAACATTCAGATCACTTGTTTACTTATAGATAAATAGTTACTAAAACAAAGACATGGGTGTTGTTTGTGGGATTACGAGATGTAAGGTCATTCAGATAAGGCAAAGAAAGTGATCTTCTGACAGCACTGAGGTTAGCTGACACTTCAGCGGTACATTCATATTCATTCATTCATCTAGCCAGTTTGGCAAGGTGTTCAGGTACTTCTTCTTTTAATTCAAATTCATGATATGCTCACTGCTCTGACAATACTGCTAACTTTCATTAATTTCCCACAGTTTCTTATTAAAATACCAAGGTTGGTGTTAACTATTGACCACAATAGCCACCTTCATCCGTGGCCCGGGGAGAGAGGGGAATATAATGTAAATCCCCAGCCCAAGGGTGTAAAACTGTTGGATAACACAGGACTCACAAGTTTCACATAACTTTGTATCTAACTGGCTACAAATATAGTGTATATATTGATTATACATCCCTGCTAAGTGTTTGCAAACGTACTGTAACTGAGGTGATATTAGATGCATACTGTAAGTTACATCTTCAAAGGCTGTTGCATTACTTTGTACACAACTTCCAACACTGGACGTGTGAGATGCTTACATATATGCCTGGCACCATATAGAGCCAATGAAGTAAAATCAAGGTGATACTCCTACTCCAAGGACAGTTTCCATTTTTGAGTGAAGTTAATGAATTGATACTTTCCAAAGTCAGTGTCACGCCCAGTAAGATTGTTTCCAAAACTGCTGGGTTTTTTTCAGAGTGGATTGAAATTACGCGGACTTATTTCAGAGACAACCGAATAACGATTTTACGATAGAGTTGAAGGTTAAATCTGAATCATGAATTTGATTATTCTGAGAGCAAAGTGGGGTGGCAAATAATATTGTTCATTGTTGTTGTTATATATTGTGTTTTGTCCTCAACACTGACTGAACGCATCCAGGCACAGTTCTGTGTTGATTACATCAACGTCGTCATCACTCTCCTGATGGTTCTGACATTGCTTACACTGTCAGATAGCAACAAGCATATTTCTATAGGCACTGCGCACACACATCATGTACATAGACATAGCTAATCTGTACAAGGAGATAAGATCTCTTGAAAAGATCAACAGTGGTATATATACCAATAGCCAAGTGAAGTAACAGCCCTGACCCAAATAGGTAGCTCTCTTCCTGTCTCCACTATGTAAAACAGCTGTTAAAGAGATATGAGGACCGAACCTTGAAGAGCCTATCATTTGACTTCAGTTTCACTACAATCTCTAGGAATAGTCAAGTGTTTATCTCTTCTAATAATAATTACTTATGAAATGTGAGGCCCCCGTTTACCATCAGGTGATATTAGTTATTACTGTGGTTAAGAATAAATGCACTCACATCCAGGCGCGTAGCGAGGAATTTGCCAAGGGAGGGACAAACCTGTAGGCAAACTATTAGAGCCGTAGATTCGGCACTGGAAACTAAGCATAGTGCCACCATGATTTGGCACGAAGCGTATGTGTACAAGAAAATTTTGTCCGAAAATGCCTCCCTCATTGCTGGAAATGGCACTTCCCAGGCCTTGCACCAAAGATTTCTATTTTGAAATTATTAGCGATATCATAAAAACATACAAACAAAAATTGCTCAAGTGGGGGGGGGGGGCCGGTCGCTACGTGCCTGCTCACATCCATAACTGGACACACCATCTTTACCACGGCAAACTTACAGAGCACATTTTTCAGGCCAGTAAATAACTGGGTTATATTTGTGCAAATATATCACACATTAAATAAGTTGGTGTGTAGTGGCATAGCAATCAGTGAGATATTGGTTGTTAAGTTTTTCTTGGAGGTCAAAGGTCATTTGAACTCAGTATTGCCCCCCCCCCCCCTTAAATAGAAAATCTGGTGAAACAAACTCCAGTGACTTCACCTTTGGTTCAAGAATCCCATATCTTGCACATGTATGTGTATGTATGTTGATGTATATGCCTTAACTAGCCAGTTCTCTGCAGTTTTTATTAGGTTTTTTTTTTCAATTTGGAGGTAGCAATTGTGTTCTACTTGCAGTACCTTCATTTGGTGTAACCTGGGAATAATACTGTGCAATAAATCACATGTTATCTTGAGCACCACATATAGTACTAGTCAGAAGACTGTAAATATATCTTTCAGAAGTGTTCATGCACATTTGAAGGGGTAATGTCAACAAGACACCTGGCCACATTTTAATTGTCCTTCACTGTTTGGAGCATTTAAGGTCAAAAGATTATGTTAAGATCTTGGGTCCTTAGGAGACTGATGTATCAAAGGTTACCTCTAGAGCCCTCAGTGATATATTGCATTTGTTGTAAGGGGAAAGTGATTGTGGCAGTTATTGTCAAACTATTCCAACTTTAATTCAATTTCTAGATCATCACTCTCATACCCCTGTTTTAGTATTTATATCTGCAAACAGTGCAGTGGTAAGCCGCAGTCTTGCAATGGTACATGAGTCACAGATAAATTTACGCTATGTGCCGGATCGGAGGAAAGTTTATCTCACGATATGAATTTTGCTTTTCCGTTAGTCTTTCTGTTTGACTTTGATAAATATCACTATTTGGTGCCAAGTTACTATACTTGTCTTAAGGTGCAATTTATCTATGATCAAAACAGAGCCTCAGGTGGTAATCTGTGACATTGTTGATAATCCCAGTTTGTATGTGCTGTTCTACAGTATGTGGGAATCTGTGACACTGTTTATATATAATCCTAGTTTGTACATGTATGTATGTGCTGTTCTATAGTATGTATATAATCTAAACAAACTTTTTTAAGTTACTATATATACTGAGTCACAATGCAAATTATCCAATGGGACATACATCCATTCACACTGCAAGATGTTTCAAACTGGATGCACATGTACATATACTAGAGATATTTCCAGCAGCAGCAGATTGTCAGATTCCACCATGCAGGCAGTGTTTTCACAGCCTCAGCAGATAGTTGCCAAGCTACACTGCAGGTACATAGTCTTCCTGTGGGATGCTATCTATAAACAAACATCCTTTCCATAGATGGTAACCTGTTGACCTGCAGACACAAAACAGACACAGTACATTCTCCTCTCTTTTTTACACCCTAACTCCCTTGTGTAGATTTCCTAAGCACCAAAGGGATCACTGCTATACACAGTACTATACCAGGTCAGGGTGCTTGTTGGTATACAGGTAGGGTAGTAATCTGAGTAATCAAATGTGTGTTAGAAACAGATGTGTATGTAATTTTTGCACTGCAGGTGAACAGTTCAATTTAGTAACCATATATCGGGCACTTGAGTAAAAACATGAAAAAAGTTGAATCCAAACTTGTTTACTTGTCACAAATGAATGTATCCTTCCTTTTAAGCTCAGCCTCAATGTACACATGCATGTTAATAATTGTTAAGAAGTAAGTCAGTATTCGGTAAACTGTGTAAATTAGACAAATGGTGAAGTCCAGTGAGATGGTGTATTTAGCCTTGTTTGCACTTGAGAATGCAAGGGGCATCTGATACCGCAAGGGTGTGTACCTGAAATCCTGGTCCCATTAGATAAAGGCCATTTGGCAAGAGAAACAAGAGGTGTCATGATGAAGACCAGTTGGTTGTCTCATTAGTGGAATCCCTTTCTCAGTTTCCTATTTACTAATACGTTTCAAGGTAAAGTCCAACTAGACAGTTGGTACCTCTTTATACTGAATTGTCTTTTTGACAAGATAGGGGATTCAACTTTGGATGCTTAATGAACAATAGAAAAGAAGGTAACATTGAAAGCTTGTATGAAGATACTTTAGTACTTAATTTTCTGACTGTTATCAAATCAGGGAAGAAACAGAAATAAAGGGACTTTGAGGGCACTGTACAGTTACAATGCTTTGGCAGTAAAGTTACACACCAGCTTTTTATGTTGATAACTTTTATATTAAAATAAAATAAAACTGTTAGCAAAGGTATAATTTATATTGTCTCTTTTATATTGTTTTTTTTATATTGATGTTTATATAACAGCTAGAGACACCCGAATCCAACTTTCAAGTTCTTGTAACTAGTGAAATGTTTATTTCTCCAACACCTTACAAAATGAATGAAATCAGCCTCACTACAGTTTATCCCTAGTATCAGCTTCTTCTTTGACATTTCCTCTTTAGTATGATCCAAGCAATCTCTTCCAGTCTCTTATTTATTTTTTTCCCTCGCCAAATGGCCTCCATCTGTTGAGTAAAAGTCTGCAAATTGAAACCTTGAGCTGCAGGACTGGCCCAGCAGGTTGTCCCTCTTACAAATTGTTGCAAGCAATACACCAAAGGAGCATAATTCTTGACCTTTACTTGGTCAAGTTTAAAAAGCTGAGAAAGTCACTTCTTTTGTGGTTGTGAATTTGTCAAGAGGGTCGTGTGTGATGTGGCAGTTGGAGGGTACAGACAGAGCTTGATGTAGATATTACAGGGTGTTAGCTAGTGGGGATCTTGTAAGCACTTCACAAGTACAATTACCATGACACACTGGTAGGTTAATCCTGTTAGAATTTCACTGGCTGACATGAACACCCACTCAACTCTGTATGAGATCAAGATTTTAGGTGCAGTACTGATCCAAGTATATACATAAACATATATATTAGGTAATAATTTGCTCAGGAAGATCGCATACAAGTCCTCATCCAACTGTTGGGGTACTGTGTTAAGACATTCACAGTTTGTTACGAATGTTGTTCTTGAAATGTTGAGGAAAAAAACAAATAATGAGTCTCTTTCAGAATTTTTTTTTTCGAAGTTTATCCTGTGTAATATAATTATTAACTTGATAAACAACCTTTGTTTTTTATTTTCTCAGTGTCCATCATATAAATGTACTTACTTTTTTTGTATACAAGGCACCTGTATTGACAACATTGCGTACATGTGACAAAATAAATTTGAATTGAATTGAAAAAGAAAACAGGATAGTGTTTTTGGTTTTCACAAAAATGAGTGCTAATGTTCCAATAGCGATTTTGGTTCATCACCCTCTTATGTAACTTTTAATAATGTTCATGTAACAAGAAAATTAATCTGTACTTTATCTGAACATTACTTGAGCTTACTCGACTACTTAGTGATTGTGAACTTAGTGATCACCTCAACTTGGTATGGAACGGCATCCAGAAATTGAGGGGAATATCAACTCAAAGAGAACATGTTTTTAAGTTAGAACTATATATAGAACTTTAAAATTAGAACCAGATTTCCAGTTTCCCCTACAGCCACAATTATCAAGGTCTGGATCTGAACCAGACAGACAAATGCAGATCTCCATATTCAGTCGCAAGTTGGCGGGATAATACGAATGTTACACAAAATGCAAATCCTATAAAACTGAAAACTGATTAAAATTTGCAACTATTATACTACAGGGGACAGCTCAACATCCATTCATGATTCATATGGTCCCTGAACTAATTTATGCCGTAAGACAAACTGTCTGGTTGGAATCACTTTTAGGTGGGAGTGGGAAGTCTCAGGTGTGTCTGAGAGAAATAGAGAGAGAGAGAGGCTGGTAAGTTTGATCTTTAACCTACTAAACTGAAAAATGGGGGAAGAAATTGCTTCAGTGGCTTGCTTGACACCATATCAGAGAGGTCAGACAAAATAAGTGTTCAGCATGTATCAGTAGTTTGCTCTTGGGTAGGTTTTAAATAGAATGGTATCACTTGTCATCAAGGTTAATTGGATTGCCATAAGTATATAAGATATGAAACCTTGTAGTTCCATATTCATGTAGAAGATTTATGTGGGAAAGAGTTTCATTGGCAAATTTATCATCAAACATTCATGCTGCGATTTTGGTTGAATGGAATATCAGATCAAAGTCTTCAGTTACTGTACAGCTCACTTGAAGTCACTGTACAGTAACTGAAGTTACTGGAGAGAACTTGGAAGTACATAGTATGATAGTACAGTCACTATACAGCACTTGAAGTTACTGGACAGTAAATGAAACAGTATACATCACTAGAAGTAACAGTACATAGTACAGTCACTGTACATCACTTGAAGTTACTGTACTGCCATGAAGTTACTGTACAATACCACAGTAAGTGTACAGCACTTGAAGTTACTGGACAGCAAATTATATTACTATACATCATTTTAAGTAACAGTACATAGTACAGTCACTGCACATCACTTGAAGTTACTGTACTGCACTTGAAGTTACTGTACAATACCACAGTAAGTGTACAGCACTTGAAGTTACTGGCACGCACATGAAGTTACTATACATCACTTGAAGTAACAGTATAGTACAATCACTGTACATCACTTGAAGTTACTGTACTGCACTTGAAGTTACTGTAAAGTACCACAGTAAGTGTACAGCACTTGAAGTTACTGGCACGCACATGAAGTTAATATACATCACTTGAAGTAACAGTATAGTACAATCACTGTACATCACTTGAAGTTACTATACATCATTTTAAGTAACAGTACATAGTACAGTCACTGCACATCACTTGAAGTTACTGTACTGCACTTGAAGTCAGTGGCATACAGTCAGAGGGGGGGGGGGCGGATGCCCCCCCCTGACGGACTCAAATGGACTGCTGGCGCCCTTTTCAGCTTTTTACTACTTTTTACTTATTCGCGATTATTGACTTTTTTATTGC
>KN884111.1:72994-93075 GCA_000934455.1 Apostichopus parvimensis
ATAAAGATAATTGATCAAATTAATAATTGATCAAATTTCACTAAAAGATAATTGATAAAGGCTGGAGTAGTCTATGCATTCTTGTTAGCTGAACATTGATTAATGTAATCAAAGAAATGCTGTCAGGAGAGCCTGGCCCAAGAATCAGAAGTTTTGGTTTCTATTCTGCATGGAAACTGTTTCCAGACATTGACAAACGTCAATCATACTAATACTCTCTGTGATCAATGGAAACTAAAATAAAATAAAACTGTTAGCAAACTGCTTATCCACTAGAGAGCCTGTGTAGGAGAATGTGTAAAAGTAAGTTGGCCTGACGTTTCGATCCTAGCAGGATCTTCTTCAAAGGCTGAATGACAAGTAACAGTAACTGAAGGGACAAAAACACGTACAAAATGTTGATGGTTTATTGGGCTTGTTGACCCCGGGGGGTTCTTTTGGTTGCCCTTCATTGGAACTTTTTGTGGATGATGCATACATGTAGTAAAATCATTGTGGACATTTGATCACAAGTGACCAGTGCTTGTTAGCTTCCTGTCATATATGGGAGCTACATGTATGTGGCACATGTTTGGTTTGATCTGTTTGATAACTGGTAGAATTGCCACAGGGGTTGATTTTAACAGAACCAATCGTGTAAAGGTAATGTGGCATGTTGACAGATGGTGAGGAGCTGTTGCAGACAGACAGACAGACAAATGGACATCTAGAACAACTTAAAAACTAACTCCATGCTAGGATGAAGGATTTGAAATAGTATGCCTCTGAAGATGATTTGGCTAAAATTTTCGATGCTCTCTGAGGGAAAACCTTGATGACAACGTATTAATGGATGTTTCAGGATCTGTACTGCCAATCTGCAGTCAAGTTTGAAGTACTGAAGTAGAAGTCCGAATAGTTTTCAATTCCATCAAGTTGTCGGTATTTATCTTGTAATCGTTGGATATATAATTTGTTGTTTGGCCTAATCTGAAACAATTGTCTAGGCTACTACTCGAATACTGGAAACTAGGTTTTCATAGAATTGCAGACCAATTTAGCAAATGAAAGCTGCTTTAATGAGGTTGTAGGTATTTTACTAGATTATTACTATGAAAGTCCACATTAGATTGGGGGGGGGGGGGTTGATAGCGTTAATTGCCTTAATGGTCATATACACAGCGTTGTGTGCTTATGAACTGTCTGCATATTGATGATTAATATTAGTTGAGAGTACAGACCAAGTTCCTCTCTTTCCTGACGTTGCATCTTCTCTACTTTACTATGGCATTGATGTAAAAGCACTGCGGTGGCCTGTCTTGATCAAAGCAGTTGGAATCACAATGCCCGTGATTACTCACATGGCTTGTCAAAAAGGTTAAAAAAGAAGGTATCTTGAGCTGGGCAGTTCAAGTGAACAAGGGGTCCCAGGGAGGGTTTATTAATCCCAGAACCAGACAATACATTGATAGCTCACTGGACTGGAAAAAAGGACAGGGGTTTGAAGTACACATGATCTATTCCAGTGTAAAATAAATGTACATGTAGGCCTATTGTATTGCTGAGCACTGGAATAGATGCTGTCTCTAATAGGTTTCAGTCACCTTGTATCTAGTTATATGTACTTGTTGAGTTAACAAGGCAGTATTCATAGTTCTACTCAGGTGTAGTACAGGAGGAGGTGGTTTGGTAAATTGTGAAATGGGATAGAGTCAAGAAGATGAAGATTTCATGCCGATATGTGGCATTGTAAAAATAAGTACAAACATGGATGTACTGTACCATTGCAGAAAGATTTGTGACTGTATGATGTTTTAAAAATATCAATTAATATGGAAGAGGAGAGAGCGAGAGAGAATGAGGAAGAGGGATGTGTACTAGGTGGAGAAAGGGATGGGAGAATGTATCAAGACAAATAATAGTAAGAGATCTTCAAATAATATTAAGAGATCTTCCAATAATATAGAGATCTTCAGATTGTAGGACTAAGGGTAGAAGATGGACCAAGTTATCTGTCAAAATTATTGTTCATTTAGGAGGAAGCTGGAAATTAGGTCAAGACTGGGTTCCGAGCCTGGTGAGATGAAGGTTGCCTCAAGCACCTCCCCCTTGAGCGGCTTGGAATGAATTCTGGTTATTTTCTTTCAGTAAAAATTTAGAGGGTAAGAAAAGAAAATTAATTATGATCCAATTTCTGATGTTGGTAGCTCGGCAAATTTCCAAAGGTAACTCCCCTTCATTGATGTATAATGATAATGTAGTAAGTGAAACTGGATGAAGCAAACTTCCTTCTGACTTCAAGAATGTCCTCAAAGACCGAAAAACCAGGCGTGAAACGAAGGTTGAAAATTCTGCTGAGAGACACACATACATGTACATCTATCTAGGCTTCTGAATGGTAGATTTGGAAGTCAGAGGACAGTGATCTTAGAGAGGTTTGTTATGGGGGTAGTGTTAGAATGTTACCAGTGCTTGTTTAGGAGACAGGTATAGTAAGTACTAAGTATCGTCATTCGTAAATACCCTAACCACTAAAGGTAGTCAGTATAGGCCCCAAATTATTACACACATAATTGCTAGAAATTTTCAAAAAGTATTTTCCTGGAGGTCTTAATACTCTCCAAATTGTTCTCAGACATTTTTAAGGAACACACAAGATGACTGAATGGTCTAAGTGAGGACAATTTCCTTAAAGGTTGTAAAATAAAAACAGTTCAAGAATTTTGACCTTTAAGATTGTCAAGTGCTTGATAGCATACATTTTGCACCCATTCTATGTGTGACTTACTATTTGTAAGTACTGTAGAATAGTTCTGCTAGAAATGTTTTTTGTTTTCTTGTTGTTTTTTTGGTTGACTGAGAAGTGTTCTGTAAATCTGCCTATCTACCTCATAGGGAATATATACCTCCTACAATGAAAATTTATTACACAGAGCCCAGAGCTATAATATCTCTATATTATCGACTTATTGGGAGGGAATTACTTTTGTTTTTCTTCCTAAGTGAGAATCAGTTGGTAGTGGTATAAACATCAGGGGTAAGGAAGTTAGTAGCCAGAGATTAGTGTGTGGGAGGTCTGTATTAGGTCATCATGGGATGCATGGAGCTTCAATGTGGTCACCATATATTCAGTGATTAGAACTATGTATTCATATATTTACTTCGCTCCTCGCTTACCTGTGTCCTCACAACCTTAGCACCTCATTCTACTGTGTCTAGTATGCCCTGGTAATCTTTTAACACTGTGCACCTGTATGTATTCATGTATGTATGAACTATGTATTCATATATGTAAGGTACATCATGTTTGTTTGCACAAAGGTCCTACCATATATTTGCTCCTCATTGTATGCTAAACGGTACTTGCCGATCCTTTCGGATTTATACCAAAATTGAGTTATGTCCGTAAATAATTTGTGCAATCAAATCTTTCTCAGATTAACCAATTCTTGAGTTTAATAATTTGTGCAGTCCAATCGGTACAGAAGAAGAATGCAAAAGAAGCGTTCTAACCTTATTTACTGAAATGAATCGGTTGCTGTCCAGAAAAACGGTACCTTGGCCGGGGCCAAGTTTGGAGTGGATTTCTTGAGGCCCGTACAGGAGTCATGACTCTTTAAGTGGAGTGGCAATTCCATCAGCATTCAAAAGGGGAAGCATACATGTACATAGTCATTTCTTACAGAATGTTATTATTACCAGATAAAGTAGTTATCAAGTATAACCTACTAGATAGTAAGAACTTGCTATCAACACATTATAAACGACTATTAAAGGTAGTTATTTATCTGTACTATGCATTTATCACAGATAGAAAGGCATGTTAAACTTTCCAAAATAAGACTTGTTTGATTCGTATTGACATTGTTAGTGTCTTTCTTGCAAGGAGGCAGGCCATAACCACCTCTGCAAGTGTGCATTGAATTAAAACAGTACAAATACAGAACAACAATCCATTCACTGTTCACACATCATGTACATAGCTGATATAGCCATGTTGTTACTACAATATACAGAAAACCCATGAAGATATCTCGTTCCTCAACTAATCCACAGTGTCTTTGTGGTGGAAATTATTGCCAGATGTAGGAAGTTATTCTTTAAGGGTTTTGTCTCTATGGTCTGTTGTGATGGATCATCCTATCCAGGGAAGAGTAGAAACCTGATTGAGCAGCACCCCTAACATACAATATTTTGCCCTGAGTATATATATAGCTAGTCAAAAGCATACATGGAGGGAGGGAAAAAGTTTTGGTCTGGGACAAATTTTTAGTGATTCTTTGACCTTAACATTGTCTGAATCTTGGACTAAGGGCTTTGCATTAATGGAAACAGAAGATCAGATCTATGCAGAATTTTTGAAGACCTGAATGTAGGATGTACCATGTATTCAAAGTTTCCGATTGTTTTGTAAAATTTTGTTTGTTAAGGGATGTATATTAATGGCTGAATTTCATTGTTTAATAAAACAATTCTGGCAATTTTCTACATCTTTAGGTCAAAACCACATCCTGATAGCATTTTGTGTCATGCAGTATATTTTGTGTCATGCAGTATATTTTGTGTCATACAGTATATTTTGTGCAGTATAATATACATACAACCAACATACATATAACCAACATACATACAACCAACCTTATTTGCTTTCAAGGAACAATTAAGAATATGTTTCTCTTAAATGTTGATTGATATTGTCTGCCAGGGGAATATATCCTTTAATATATCAAGCAGGTTAACAAAGAAGGACTAAAAAGTTTGTAGTTGAAACAGGTAATTTGTCAGATTATAAAAGAAGTGTTTGAAAAGTTATATTTATCCAACACAGGCTGAGGGGGGCATTTATTGTTACCTACAGGTGCAATGATCCATGGCCAAAAAGGCCCATAAAACAAAGCCAATAATGAAACTTTAGCACCTTGCATGAGCACTAAGAGGAAGTAAATTCTATCCTTTTGGCACCTGAACATTGTGGTGTGGTCAGGGCATCAGAGTTGCTGACAGTAGGCCAAGCTACCACTTGTAGTAATTCATACAATGGTTACATCTCTATGTTCTGACGTCTTTTTGTTCCGACGTCTCTATATTCCAACAATACGAAATAATGTTTTTTACCCAAATTTTTTCGGACCCCCCCCAAAAAAACCTTTTGGTCCAAAAAAAAAGAAACAATTAAATTTCGGGTCACAAGCAATTTTCGGTCACAAGCACTATTTGGGTCATTTATACAAACTTTGGCCCCCCTTTTTTTTTTCGTGAAAAAATTTGGTGGATCCAAAAAAATTGAGTCCCCCCCAAAAAATTGGTTCCTAAAAATTGGGGTCACAAAACTAGTTTTCTTGGTACAACCAAATTTGGGATAAAAAAAATTGCTCCGAATTTGTTCTTTTTGTCGGAACATAGAGACCTCGGAACATAGAGACTTCGGAACATAGAGACTTCGGAACATAGGGATGTCACCCATACAATAAATCTGTACAATGTCCTAGAGAGCTGCTTCTCTGATCAAGATACTCTCAAATAATGCAAACTGCTAAGTGGATAAATTTATGAATTCTGCTGTAAAGTTATTCAATTTAAGTCATGTTAGTGTAATATTCTGAAACCAATGCGGCGATACAGATTGGGAGTGAATTCCCAATTCAAAACTAGTGTTCCATTTCTATTTATCCTTCCTTGATTCAACTTGACAGTTGTGATCTGGGGACTGGTATGTCCCATTGTAGTGGAAAAGGAACTACAATTTACATAACCACAACAACAGTTACCATTGTGACAAGTTATGAAGCTAAAATTAATTTTTTCCTCCAATAAAAATAAATTCATAAAAATAACAGCCAAAGGAGGCAATTATTGCACCAATAATGAAAGAACTACAGGTCACATGGGACCAGTAGGGTCATTGGTTAGGTCATAAAGTGTCTCCCAAGTGACCTGATATCTATATAGGTCAATTCAGCTGTTCAATCTTGGGGAATATATAAGATTTACAAGTTTAACAAGTTTCACTCTCAGAAAGCATGCCAAATGCCAAATTCTATGATCAGTAGAATAGATAGATATATGTCACTAGGTCTCAGTGGAAGCAAATATTGTGTGAGTAGACATTAAGATTTAGTAGTAAGTACAATGTCAGCACTGAGTACAGTAGGAGTACAAGTAGAATGTACCCTGTTGTGAGTACTAATATGCATGAGTACAAGCATGGTGTGTGAGTACAGGGTGAGTGAGTATGTGGACTTAGTAAGTACAACAGCACTGAATACAGTAGGAGTACAAGTAGAATGTACCCTGGTGTGTGTACTAATATGCATGAGTACATGGTTTCAGTGTGATCGAGTATGTGTACCATATAATCTTGCACTTTATACTATATTTTCAAAACGCACAGAATCCAAGTAGTAAGTACATTTAACAACTTGTAAATAAATTCTGCAATATACCAGAAGGAGTATCTAGCTGACTGGTGGTCTGGTACTAGCTTGATGCTGGTTGAACTTGCATTTGTAGCTGACCTTATTTTGATCCCCAAGTTGGAGGAATTGACATTACAGCAACCATTAGGAACAAGATCTTGAGATGGGTAATTGATAGGCTGGCTCAACCAGTTGGGGAGACTGTATATCTCTTGGATGTTACATTGTCTGTCACTGGAATATATAGTTTGATGATATATGTTACTGTACAGTATACATTACAATAATGATGAATGCAGAACCCGTGCCTCAATCTTCTCTTTCATGTGAATGCCTTTAAGCTGCCATGAAAATTACTTAAAATTATGTATGTTACCCTTCAGTTACCCTTAAAACATGTTCCACTAAAGTATTGTAGGTTGTAGCTAGATCTCTTGTAAACTGTGTAAATTGGGGAACTTCAGTAAGTTTACTAAACAAGTGTCAGTGGCCGTGGGATTTGTTTATATAGGACAATAGACAAAGAATTTCAACCTGTGTGCAGACCATACACACAGTATGTGTAACAGTGGTGGAATAATTGCTTCAAAGAACACACAAAACTTCAAGTTTACAGTTTGCTTTGTACCATGTTAGCAAACTCATTCTTGGGATTTGTGATACTGGCAGTAGGAAGAATTCCTCTTTGTTATTTCGGCCAACCAGTCAAATTGTGTGATTGTGTATTCCTTGAATAACCCATCTATGACAAAGACTGTAAATTTCTCTGTAACCTTGTCATGATTCCAACAGTCATGTATGATAGGTCAACTTCCTTTGTCTGTAGGATAGGGGGAAGGTTCATTGGTCCCATTAATGGACCCTATATTTCCGTGGTTCAGAAACCCCATCACCCATGTTTAACCTTTTTTTTTTTCTTCCTGTGGTTGGTAGAGTTTAGAGGGATTATTGATTGTATCAGGTTATGAATCAGATCATGTGGTATACCTCAACTTAGCAGTTATAAATCTTTTAAAAGCTTTATAGAGAAAGCAGTTATTGTACAAAAGACATCACAGGCAGTTTGCTACATTAAACATATATTCATTCACTATTGACTGAATTATGAACAATGTTCAGTGTTACTGTATGATGGTAAGGTCAATTGTAAAATGGTGAATCATTTTGAATTGTTATTCAGGAATGAATTTTAACAGTCAGGATCTGCTTATAGTTGAAAATATCGTTCCAAGTTTAGACATTTTATTTTGTACATAAATGTCCATTGTTTATAGTATACCTTCTACACAGTAAACTTATTGGAATGATTAGTGCTTCTAATTGAAGCAGTATGTTAGTAAAAAAAACAAAAAAAACCAAACAGATATTCAGGTAATAAATTTATGCAGCATCGCATAGTAAAATGCAATTATCGTCAACTTGTTGTCTAATCCAGAGTGTTTAATTCTAGTAACGTGTAACTTCTGTACAAAGTGCATGTACAGTAACTCATCCATTGACTGAGTAGTGTAAGCAATCAAACAGTTGTTTGCAAAAAAATACCAAAGGATGTTTGTTTATTTGACTTGAACTTGTTCGGAAAGGAAACTTGAATACACATGAAAGGAATTTTCCTAGAACTATTTGAGGTATCACTTGAAGATCAGGAGTGCTATTGATTGGGCTGTTGATGTGAATTACCTGCCAATAAAGTTCACGGTACGATAGAACTTGAAATATTCGGTGAAACATTGGATAGCTTAGGCTGTTATACATGTATCAGTTGCAATAGCTAGCTCATGCTGAGGCTTTGGCAACTAACCTGTCCAGCAGTCCATTGGATGCCTGATCATTATCTTAATCACATCCCACAGAGCTCTGCTAAAAAGTTGCCCAAAGTATTGTCGTGGAAGTTCTTTCACCATCCAAACAATTCCTAGGAAATTTGAATTTTGTCTAATATAGCTCTGTTTCAACCAACGAAAAATGCTCGGATTGTTGATACAGTAACTATACAAGATATACTTCTTTGAAGTTTAAAGTTTTCTAATACAGTTACAGGACACAATTCTATTTTGATGTCACCTTTAAGCAATTTAAAAAAAAAAAGATCATAAAACCATACAGAAGTGATGTCAATAACTTCCTGTAAGGAAGCACTCCCTCCTTCCCCCCCCCCCCCTTTCATCCCGAAGGCGTTAGGAAGATTTTGAAAGGTTGGGATTATGAAATTAACTTAGACTGGTTTCTTAGTTCACTTGTTTTCCAACTTTGATACAACTTTTGTCTGTACTTCTCAAGGGTTCATCAGAAAAATACAATTCACACAGCTCAGGCAGGAACTTCCTTTCCTGAGGTTTATACAGACTGTTCTTCTATAGAACTGTATTGTTATTTTGGTGACAGTATCGGTGTGATTCATCTTGAAGAAATGTTGTGTTATGGACACATGTACAGTTGTTGGGGTCTGATCTGTAGGATAATAATAACTGAAAACAGAACTGAAGAAGACTATCAAGGGAAGTCCAACTGGTTTCAGATGTAACAAATTAAAGGGACACTGTGAATAATTAGAGTGGAAACAAAAGAAATTGAGGAAAAAATTTAAAGTATGTTTTTATATTCCAGTCGGTGAGAATTATGTCAATTAATTTTGGCAAATTGTAATGCATACTTTATATAATTGTTGAAGAAGCATAAAACATATATAGGCTATATGACAGAGAATTTATTTATGTCCAACACATGACTATAACTCTTGCAGGGTGCCTGTCAAAACTTTGAAAAGACATCTAGGTGAGGAGTGCTGTTGTACTGTGGAAGTGTCATGTAAGTACCACCACTGGGATGGTATAAACAACGATATATATAGTTCTGTGCTCCAATTTTAATATTTTATGAACATGATATCAGCAATGAATTTAAATGGTTTGGGACTGAATTTTTTTTCCACAAATTTTCTCCTCTGCTGTTATTGGGAAGGAGATATGGATCACCAATTTCCAACTCTCCCCCACCCCACCCCCTTAATCCCTTTTCCAGCAATGTAAGACAATGTGTAATATTATGTCAATAATTTATATACATGTACAGTATGGTGGTTATTTCTACCTTATAGTGATGACACATGTACTGTTCATCTATGTGGGCCCATCGTGAGATTTTTTCTGCCTCCTTTTCAAATTTTTCACAATTTCTAAGCAATAAATTATCTAATTCACCCAAGCTGATCTTTGTTGTTGTAGGAGACAGTGAATGTGGTATTGGGGGGGGGGGGGGGGGTTATCAGGACATTGTTTCTCTTAAACATGGTTATAAAACAGCAGGTGTATTATTGGAATTGGTTGGTTTAAGTTCTTGGAAGAAAGGTTGCCAACTGTGATTTCTTGGTACTGTACCTAACTTGAGGTTCAAACTTTCAAAGTGTATAAATTCACATAAAAACTACAAAGAGCCTCAAGTTGTACTGTATATCAGATGAAATGTAGATCTTATATCAAGCCAAGTTTACAGAAACATTGTCAAAATCAATGTCAGCATGCATTCATAATAGCCATAAAGACCAAGTTAAACACAAGTTGGGCTATTTGTTATAATTGTTAAAATTAAGAGTTTGTTAGTTAAGTTAATTCTGTATTTTAATTAATTGGATATGTAATTAAAAAAGTAAATTATGTGCACACCATGTTTGGCCAGTGTGCAGTTTACCTCTGTAGATACTAGTTAAGCTGAATAGGTATTATATATCTAGTCATACTACATGACTGTTGGGTACATTAAAAAGAAGAACTGTTAGAAGAAGAACTTAAAATTAATGGACATGGATGAGGGATGGGGGAAGGGGGAGGAGGAGGAGGAGGGTAGCTAGATACATTGAGTTCCATTGGAGCATAGATGATTAGTGAGGAATGTATATTTAATTAATCTTTGTGCAATTGACTCCTGGTGGATGGATGAGGGAAGGGGGAGTGGTTATTTAGATCACATTGAGTTCCATTTGATGATATGAGGTATGTTTATAATGAATTCATCTTGTGCATTTGACTCCTGGTTGATGGATGGGGGAAGGGGGAGTGGTTAACTAGATACATTGAGTTCCATTGGGCATTGATGATGTAAGGTATGTTTATAATTAATTCATCTTGTTCAATTGACCCATGCTTGATGGATGAGTGAAGGGGGGAGTGGTTAACTTGATACATTGAGTTTCATTGGAATACAATACAGGAAATGTCTCAACATAAATCTTTCTGATTGGCTACTGTACAGTCATTCCGATGGGGATCTTGTTGTTGTTGTCTGTGCATGGATGCATTGGCTCAGCTAGAAGTGTTTTTCCATGCAGCGGTAAGAGGATGTTTTGAATTAACAGATCTTGCGGTTCATATTTTGATAAAAAAGATTGGTAGCTAAATATAGATTTATCAGAGAGCATTGTTGTATTGTTGCATCAAGTCAGAGACCGTAGTAAACAAAATTCTTTCCAAACCTGATAAAGTTTTCCCCATTTGAACTTTAAAGGAATCTACTGGTAGGACAGGTTTAGACAATGTTCATCAATTGAAAACTAGTGAATACTTTACCATAATTCACCAGACATGACATGAATTGTACATGTAATTAAATAGCTGTGTGCATGTCAGCCCATATGGGTTTCTCTAAAGGAATATAATTGGGGAGGGGGAGAGAATTTTGGAGCAGAGGGGTAGTGTGGGAAAAGGGATGGGGGTAGGTAGGCGTTGGGATTGAGGACAACTTTTAGCGGGGTAGGTTTTATGGAATCGCGAGAGGACAAATCTACTAGTTGGTGTTTGGACAGGGTTCTCTCCTATTTGCTGGAGACTATTAAAGCCCAATTAAAACAAACAGTAGCTTCTTTGACTGCATGTGACTAATGTGAAGAAATCGGTTTGACAACTTTGTTATCCTTCTTGCCAGAAACTATTGGTTCCGGAGGCTTCGATTGGCTACTAGAATCTTGCTGCTTCTTTGGCTTCGTGCCACAAATCCATTTTCATTATAGATTTTTGTAACTGTGACACTAAGTTTTTCCCTTATGAATGTCAACTGCTCTAAGGATTGTTTGAATGTTTTACATCCTTGACTTTCCTGACCAATGAAAGTAAAAATTTTCTCAAATTGTTATTGAGTGTTTGCCATATATTGCTTTAAAGGAATCCCCCTGTTATTGGAGTTTGTGGTTAAACTACTGGGCATATAGTCTCACTTGTTTGTGAAGTGCCATATTCTCTTTGATGTACAGTACAGTATTACACTATGAGTCACTCCCTTGTTTGTCATAACAACTACTAGGGACCCTAATACTGATTGTTAATTGTGTCAGTAATAGATTTGGTTCATTGCCCTACTGACTTGCTCAGACTCCTGTTGTTGTCACAGGTGTTGTGAAATGAATCAGTACTGTACCTCCTCCTCTCCTGTACTACATTTATGTTATATATAAAGGAAAAACAATGCTCAACAACACAAGAGCTCTAGATGCTTGATCCAACATTGAAATCATATGGTGGTCAGTAACATTGGTTGGTTTGGTTAAGAGTTTTCGTAAATTTCCTGCAGAACAATCATGTCTGCACGTGGAACATTTAAAGGGACACAAGCCATCAAAGTTTTCGCGTGATTACTGTCATGTAAAAATTCCAATTTTTTGTCTGTACTTATAAACTTTGATATGTTGAATGTTTTATGATATTTTAACTGAAAAGTTTTATTGCTATGATGCAAAAATGAATGTTAATTTAACCCCTGACTTTTGGGGACTAGCACAGGTAATTTTTGACATTGACAGCCAACTTTAAGTTGGTATGAAAAGCACAATAAAGTGAGTGACTTTGTCTGGTTCTATCACGGTTGAACTGTGAGTAGGCTATTGGCTTGAACTGTATCCTTCCTATAAGCTTAACAACCTCACCATGAACACAAAAAAAGGCAACAAAAAAAGCAAACATGGAATCTACCACAAGTGAAGCCATTTCCTCTGTAGAGTTTATGATGTCACACCTCTGCACACAATTAACCAAGAGGATTTACAACTTCACATCCACCATGGTCGATACTACACCGATAGTAAGTAGTGTCAGCAATGTTACCTTATAAAATAGACACACACAACAAGAGTAGACAGACACTAACAAAATAAGTTTGACCCTCAGCCATTCAGTTTTGACAAAAACTTTCTATTTCAACAGCTTTAACAGATCTATCCATAGTTCAGTGAATTAAATGGAGTGTAACATAAAGTGTTTTGGTTTTGTACAGGTCTGTAGTGAGCTATACACACACAATAAAATGTAAGATTTACAGTTACGGAGACATCTGTGACAATTATAACTTCTGAGGATGTCTTGCCATGTTCAAATTTTGACAGAGATATAGATATGCATATTAGCAATTACAGTTTGATAACAGTATATACTGAGCTAAGTCCTTACCGGTCTTGAATCATATTGTACTTTCTGCCTAGCTTATTAATTGGTAACGGAAGTATCACTTTACCCCCCTCCCTCCCACCCATCGACAGTCCTCCCAGTCAATGCTCTCATCCCATATCTTTCTTATTTCACCTATTAATTGGTAACCGGAGAAGCACTGCACCCCCTTCTCCCCTCCCCCCATTGGCAGTCCTCCTGGTCAATGCAGAATCCCATCTTCCTGCACCTATTAATTGGTAACGGAAGAAGCACTGCACCCCCCTTCTCCCCTCCCCCCAGTGACAGTCCTCCTGGTCAATGCTCTCATCCCATCTTCCTGCACCTATTAATTTGTAATGGAAGTAGCATTGCACCCCCTCCCCCCATTCCCCTCTCTTCCCATTGACAGTCCTCCCAGTCAATGCTCTCACCCCATCTTCCTTCACCAATTACTTGGTAATGGAAATAGCAGTGCACCCCCTCCCCCCACTCCCACCCCCCATTGACAGTCCTCCCAGTCAATGCTCTCATCCCAACTTCCTTCACCAATTACTTGGTAATGGAAGTAGCAGTGCACCCCCTCCCTCCCCCACCCCGCATTGACAGTCCTCTCAGTCAACGCTCTCATCCCATCTTCCTTCACCAATTACTTGGTAATGGAAGTAGCAGTGCATCCCCTCCCTCCCCCATCCCCACCCCCATGACAGTCCTCCCAGTCTATTCTCTGGTCCCATCTTCCTTCACCTGTGTTTCAGTCAGTCTAGTACAGTTGCCACAGCTTTAATTGTGGCTCTATTGCTATGGACGATGCCCTGCAGCTTGAACATTTAAAACACTCAATGGTGATTACTGAATGATCCTGACGACAATTAAATGTTGATGAGATAAATGGAATTAAGGACAGGGGAGAATCAACACAGCTGTGATTGTTCCCTTTGTTTGTTACCAACTCCCTGGTTAGGTAGAACTGTTTCCCACAAAGTCTAGACCATCTACTGTACTACTCCCACCCACTGTCAAAGCAACCCCCTCAGTTACTTACTTTGGTGAACAAATATATTTGTCATCAGTTAATCATAAACAACAAAAGGAAGTCAAGTATTTATTCTCTATTTTGGGGTTGTCAAAGAGTTGACTAATGGGGACGGTATTAAGGCTCCCTTTAATCCTGTTAGCCTTGGATGATGTTATTTATATTGGTTTCTAATTATAATCAATCTGTGATGGATTAAAAAGATAAAAAGACACAAAATAAAGGAACTTGTGAACTATGAATAAGTGAAATTCTGATTAATAATATACAAGTCTCTTACTGCACATTATTAGCCAATCTTCACCACAATTTAGGATTTTTTTTTCTTTTTTCTTTGCCAAGTATATTTCTTTGCTGTGTTGTTTTTCTCAGGGTTAAATATTATAATTTTCCTCAAAAGGTTTGTCTTAATTAAAGGAGTAACAGATTTGATAAAGTGTGTATTGATTTTAAGTCGCAATGTAGGAGTTTGAAATACACACAGAGGGTACTGAACATTATTAAGAAACATGAGTGGAATGTGATAATTAATGGAAATGATGAAATATTGATAACCCTAAAACAAGAAATACTGCTTTTAATAATGACAAAAACTTGATTGTTTATTGTAATGCAGAATTTAAAAAAAAATTTTTTTACTGTAATGTGGCAAGTAAAATACTAGGAGTCTAGAGTTGTCCTTAGAACTGATCTAATTAACTTTGTTTTATGGAAGGATTTAGTTCTTTATTCCAATCATCCTTGGAAAACTTGTCTGTGTTTATACTCTGCACATATGTTTAGGTAAAATAACAAAGGTTAACCCATACCATGACAAATGTAAATATATATGTTAATGTTTGTTTAAACTTAATCAGCGTAAAGTTTCATAGAACTGATAAAACGATGTTTGTTCTAACCTTCAGTGTTGGTTTTAGCATGAACATAGTACTCTCAAGTACATGTAAGATGCTTCATGAAATATTTGCATACATCATTTCTGTGGAGGTTATGTCAATAAATATTTCAACAGGAAAGGCTCACTGCAAGGTTATAACAGGATGTATGCATCCCATATTATAAGTTTAATTGCATTATTTACCCAATTGCAATCCACAACTTGGACATGTAGTATGTTAAAGTTAGCTTACCTTGAAGGTTGTTTGCTTGAGCAAATTAAATTCAAAAGACAGTTTGACCTTTCTTTCTATGTCTTTCTATGTGTTCTACAAAGATTACTTCTGCTTGTATCTTCTTCATGGGTTACCTATATATTCTACACCAATTACTGTGTATGTAAGATGTGCTGCTGTTCACATGTTAGCTACCATACCTATTCTGGCTACGTTTATATGCAGCATATAACTAAATACCAGTTGTTACGTATGTTCTTCAAAGATTACTGTATCTTCTACATGAATTACCTAACTAAACCTATGTGGCAGACAATTAAAGTAGTCATTACGTTTGTTTTTGGTGGATTTCCTACATCCTGCTCATTGCACCTTGAAGGTTGTTTTCTTGAGCAAATTAATTTCAAAAGACAGTTCGACCTTTCCTTCTATGTCTTTCTATGTGTCCTACAAAGATTATTTCTGCTTTTAACCTATCTTCTTCATGGGTTATGTGGCAGACATAATAGTAGTCATTATGTTTGTTTTTGGTAGATTACCTACGTCCTGCTCATTGCACATATTGTTGATCTATGTGTTCTGAGCAGGAGGACATCTGTAGATCTACATAATCTACATAATCTGCATATAATCAACATTATTCATATTCTGTAGATGTATACACTTAATCTGCATAGCCTGAAAACAGCAGTTCTCATAATCTATCGTTTCTTCTTCTTCGTTTTCCTTACAGAGATCTTCGCTTCAACCAGATCTCAGATATCCAGCCAGGTACTTTCCGTAACTTGCCAGAGCTTACAACCCTTTTACTTAATAATAACAAAATAACCAGGATAGTCAACGGAGCTTTCTCAGGTTTATCCAATCTGGAATATTTGTGAGTATAGTATACTACTAGTACATGTTATGACTGTCCGTACATGTGTCACATCATTTGTGTTTTACTTTCATCGGAGGAGGCACAAAATAGCAAAATAGTTAGGTCCCCCCCTCCCAGGGGAGACTACCATTTTAAGAATCATCCCAATACTATGAGGTGAACTTCACAACTTGTCCATGTGTACTTGGAGGGTATAGGGGAAGAGGGGGGGGGGGGCTGGGGAAGGGACATGGGATTTTTGAGAGCGTGATGGCCAATTGGCTAAGGCATCGGACTCGTGATCCAAGGATTGCTGGTTCGATTCCTGCCTAGTTCATTACGTTGTGTCCTTGGGCAAGATGCTTTATCTAACTTGCATCTCTCCACCCAGGGGTTAAATGGGTACCTGTGAGGTAACTTGTCATTGGGCGCAGTATATAACTGCTGCCATGTGGAGGGATTGTCTCTGGGACAGGTTATCATTGGCCAGGGGTAATATAACGTCTGTAAAGCACTTTGAGACCTATCGCTGGTATAAAACGCCATATAAAAAGTAAATATTATTATCATTATTTGTGAATATATAGGCTAATGATCATATATGTGAGTTTACTGCATGTGGCTGTTTGTACACGACAGTACATGTAATTTGCAATATTGTTTCCACAAGACAATGCATCATTTGCAGCCACAGACTCATACTGAAAGTCCCCCAAAACAGATATTAACTGGTCACAGGAATTGGTATTAGCAATTGATAGGAAGGAGTAATTGATTCATCCTCGTTCTATATATAGTAGTAAAAAAATAAATAAGCATAACCCGTAGAACAAACAATGGACACATATTCCGGCACATTTCATGAACAATATTTTTGCACATTAAGGGATAACATGTGTGCTCCAGAAAGGAAGTTAAGGAGATTTACTAAATTGCTTTAGCTGGTCTCCGTACTTCCTCTGCCGATGTTATTTGCGACACAGTTGCTTGTTGGTTGAACTCTTTGTGTGGGAAAAGATTCACACAAGACTTACCAATCTACAGTGTGCACTTACAGTTTCATTAGTACCTTAATGTTGGAAGCATTATTCGCCAAGGATGTACAGGATTTAAGTTGAGCATTATTCTATTCAAAAGTCTTCCGCTTTTGTACATCACAATAATTAGCCTGTACTGTGTAAATGGGGCTCATGCTGTACATGTGCCTAAACTTTTTGCATGCAATGCAAATTCTGTTCGTAAGTGTACAATTCACACAATTGTCTCTTACTGACCCCTCTCCCCTTTCTCCGTCTACTCCCCCGACTAAAGTATTACCCCTGTCTGACGGAGGTGGTGCTGGGAGAAGGGGGAAGGGGTGGGGGGCGGGCGGGTGCTGCATTCCACTGGTTTATCCTACATTATCCTTTCAAAAGAAGGTCCTCAAATGTGTTTTCTTTTGGTCTTTTTCTTTCAGATATTTATTCAAGAATGAAATTTCCGAGATAGGAAGTGAAGCGTTCGAAGGTCTCGAGAGTCTCACCCAGCTGTACCTATATTCCAATAATATTACAACAATTTATCCCAATACCTTTAGCAATCTACCATCTTTAGATAGATTGTAAGTATATATGCAAAATTATCACTCTTTTCATGTAATAAACAACAGTCATAATCAAGTGTTTTTTACTTTGTCAATTACTACTATCTTGTTTGATAGAATCACCCTGAAAAAGGTGTGTCCCTATATGTCCCTAATGATTTACATTCTGCCCCCAACCCCCCCCACACTGTTTGGCTCCTTTGTCCTTCTTCTTCATGGTATTGGTATTTCAACTCATTAATTTGAGGTATGTAGAGATACTGTTAAATATGTCTATCAGTTAAGAGGCATATCTGCATATATTTAAGTTCATCCATGTTGCTCATCCAAATTTCTTATCCACTTAGAGTCTTGTTTGTCGAAGGGTTTTACATTTTCTGGGAAGATGATTTTTTTAAGGAAAATGCAGGAATATGGTCTGTGGCCAAGACAGTTCACCATACAGCAGAAATAACCTTCCCCCTCCCCTAACTTACCATTTTTTTTGTCAAAAAGTAAAAAAAAACACAATCCAATTACTTCCACAGTTTCGGGGAAACAATTACAAGGTGTGTGTGTGTGTGTGTGTGTGCTATACCTGGGCATACGATGGCATGCATACCATATATTTCAAGAAGTTTTATCAGTCTTTATTTTCTAGATGTTGTTTTCTTCCTGCAAAACATAACAAGATCAACATTGCAATTTCTTTTCCTTTTTTGAGCTTGATAGGGTGATATCCAACTATCATGCACCCCCCTGAAGGTTTCTTGGCAGGTAGTTGGCTGTTGACATTCTAAGCTTCCTTAAACTACACAGGAAGACCAATTCCAATCACTTCCCACAAGCCAAACAAGCGAGTGGTAGTAGTGATTTTCTATATTGTCATCCATAGCATCTTGTGTCAGAGGAAGTACTTGGGCCATTGATTGGCCACTTTAAAGTACATTGCTAAAATATGATTAGGAGTGGCTGACCCAATTCATGGTATTTTCAACTGGGGTTTGGATAATTCTGATAATTTGAGGAGGTATTTTCTGATGGATTGATGGGGTCCTCTGCCAATCAGATATGTTCTAATCATGATTTAGGGCATTTATTGGGTCTCAGAGACTACCGAATGTTGTCACTATGGTGATGGGTGATTTGTTTTTCAAAGGTATTCCTCGAGGTATCGTCAAAAGTTAAAAATGTCATTTACAGGGCAATAACAGCTTTACATAAAACATGGAATGAGCTGTTCTTGGCAATCAGAAGCCTGGTTGTTGTTATTCTGCTGTTTTGTGAAGGAAGAAAAAAAAAACAATGTTGGTATTTTGAAGGCCAATGTGGACAAAAATAGCCACAGAAGTATTTAAACTTGTATGATATAACAAACTACTGATGGATAATCTGTTCCTGTGAATTGCTTAAGTTCAACAAGTGTATTATGAATGAATTCTAATCTTGTATCCCACTTGCTGCCAAGTATATCATTTTGAGGACCAGAGTTTATATTGTGGGTAAGTTGTATAGAGAAAAGCAGTTTAATTAAACCATGTTATATCAATCAATACAGATATTGTGATTATTACATAATATCTATTTGTATTTACCTAGATCACTATAAACATGTTCAAAATCAACTCCAAAAATTACAATTAATAATATTTATAATATTTAATTGGTTGATTGATTGTTTATATAGCATATTGACATGTCATAGCCATCTTGTAAGCCCAACGACTATAGCTGTTCAACTGGGCATAGAATAAGACCAAAATTGTGCTCAGAGGCCAGAGGTGTGTTGCATTCATTGTACTGTATATCAAACCATTATGCAAAACACAACATTCACCTCGTATTGATGAAAACAAACTTGCTAGGATCATTTGGACACAATCTCGTGGTAAAAAAATAGTAAGAGAAAATCTTGTTACTGTAATATAAAGTGTGAATTTGTGAGCTATAACAATACCAGAAGTGTCCAATACCCAAACACTACCCCCCATCCCCTCACTTCCAAGTTTTCCACATTTATAAGAGATTTAAATTAATATGTGTGCCAACTTTGACTGTCCTACATTCCCTTCATCGCATCTATTTCCTAAACGCGTCTCGGTCCTGCGGAAGTCTAGAGTCCTAATTATTAACCAGCTTATCAGTTTGGGTTAGAGGTGCTGTTTGTCAAACACAAGATGTGGGATGTCATGCCATCTGTGTTCTTGGAACATTGAAGTGGTTCAAACTCATTAAGGAAACAGTATCGGTGATAAGAACAAGAAGAATGAGTGAGATTTATATAACAGGAGTGAGGTGTTTTCTGATCCTGGAGTTCACTTCTTGTGCACGGTTCTGGTTTAGCAATCTGAGTTGAAAGGAATTACTACTTTTATATCAATATGAAAGTAACATGTGTCAAAGTGGAATATAATTCAATATCACTAAAAAATTGTAACCAAACTTGAGTGTTAAAGTGATTCTAAATATTAGAAACTATATCTTCATTAATAGGATAATATTGATGAGGTAGATGATTTAGAGAGTGGGTGAGGATGAGTTATACTAGCAGATGTAGGAGAGTGGGAGCAATGTGGGGCTTGGGATGTGATGGAAGAATGGATGAGGATGAGTTAAACAAGCAGGTGTAGAAGAGTGGGAGCAAGGTGGGGGTTGGGATGTGATGGAAGAATGGGTGAGGATGAGTTATACTAGCGGGTGTAGGAGAGTGG
>KN884111.1:101135-118718 GCA_000934455.1 Apostichopus parvimensis
TAATGAGCAAACATTGCTACACAAATGTATAGCTGTAGCTAGCAGTTGCAGCACATGACCCTCCAGTAGCTTTCACAGCTATGACTTTCATGTGGGTATGGTGCTGCAAGCTCAATACCACTAAGTATTGGTCAGATGCCTGGGCTAGCTATCACCCCCTACCCCCCATCCTCCATACCCTACCCAAACCACCACTCAATCTCAGACCAGTACCGATGAGCCTGATTAATAGTAACTCTACAGTAACTGCTGAATTGTATGTACTCAATCTATGATTTTAAGTAGCAACTCTACAAGCTGACCTTTCTTTGCATGATCTTTTATCTGCAATTTGGGTGTCAATAATTATTAGTAAGAATTAAGCGAAATGGAAGAAAAATTTATGTTTGCCTCAGTTGCTCTCATCGTTTTAGGTGTGAACAATACTTGGCACAGTTAAGAGGTCCTTTCCGATTTGCTAGGCTTGGCAACCATTTCAGATTTCATTTCGCATAAATAATCACCTCCCATGTTTAATAGTATAGTTTCGTCATACTATATAAGGGGAGACTGGTGCATGTATGCATGCATCAATCAAATAACATATCTTACCATTGACATGTCATTGGAGGACCATGTGAATGACAATCACGGCTTGCAACGTTCGTTAACATAGTACATCGTCGGCAGCTGTCTTAATTAACACCTCTCGTACTAATTGCTTGCATATTTGCTTTGCTATATATATATAACAATGTAACTACTTTATTTGTATTTGAGTATAATCATATCTTTGTGTTCTTGTCAAATTATCTCTGGGAAATATGTATGAGTGGGCTGCGGTGTTATTTCTAGTAGATGATTTATATCTCTATACGCTGGTATGTAACATATTAAGCACTTCTCTGTATAATTGTCAGCACCTCTGTATCTATATCTGTATATATGTATATCATTATGGTTTCATTTTTATGGTCTTGATTTACTCCAACTGGTAACCTTTAACCTTTAATGTTTATTCATGCTGTGTAAATAATGCATATTTTTTCGTTCCTTTGAGTGTAGTGTCCTTGTTCATGCCTAACATTTGATTTCTATATTCATGTTGACAGTGGTCTGCTCAGTAGTGTGCACATATACCACTGTCAGGGAGGAGAGGAGAGGGAGGGGGGAGTTAGAGGGAGGATAGGGGGAAGAAAGGGGGGCAGATAGGAGGGTGGTTAAGTGAAATTACAGGGGAACAAGGATGAGTGAAGAAGGGAGAAAAGTGAGATGTGAAAAGTTTTGTTCGTTAAAGTATTTGATCACTGCTTAGCTTAAACTTCCTATTTCACAGACAATTCATAACATTTAATGGTCATAGGTCATATTTTACATTTTTAAAGGGTAAACACAATGTATTACTGTAGGGGAAGCGGTTAGGAGGGAAGAGTCTGGGGAACAAAGTTTTCCTCAAATGGTACGTTACGTTTTCCTCGTTGGTTTTTGCTCTTCCTTTTGTTTACCTAATTTTGCTTTGAAAATAATCTATGGTGGTTACATTAATCTTCAGGTAAACCAGAAAATGTGCGGATACCATTGCATGCTCACTGGTATGGTTGGTCTCTATCAGTTCTGTCTGGTTTAGACTGATCATATCTGTGGTATATTTCAAGGAAATTTCAGTGAATATGATGGCCCTGGACTGTTTATTATTTCTCGTATATATATATGTGACATGAGCAATGTTTTAAGACAGTTATATTATAGTTTTGAGGCTTACCCTTCTTCTTTCCCACCATACCCCTGAAAATGAATACCCCTCCCCTCAAAAAAATACCCCCCCCCCACAAAAAACAAAACAAAAAACAAGTCAAGTATTTCAAGAGATCTAATACCCCAGTGTCCCATGTTGTAAATGAATTATTCATTCTCCCTTTCATTTCCTGTGATATTGGTAATAATAATCATAATATCTTTTCAATTTTGTGGAAAAGAAAGAAAAAACAACATGATAACATTGCAACCAAAGAGATGAAGTTTAAGGGGTTTTATGGAACTGTCAACCTTTCTTCATGTGTTGTTAGTGTGTTTTATAATTAAAATACCCTTCAAGCAATTTGACTGGATAACAGGAAAGCTGGGAAACCTCAGAGTCGTAACCTTGGTGACATGAGGAGGTGTGTGATAGAAGTTAGCAGACAGTCTGGATAGGTTTAGTTGTACTGTTAGCCATACCATCAATCATTCATTCATGGTGGTTATAATATTGCTGTTTGACATAGTATTTAGTGGGAAATTGGTTTCAAGGTTTGAGTTTTCATTCCCTTCATTGCAGTCTAATTTCTTCATTAATAAGTTTAGTCACAGTGACAAAGATTTCATACAGAAAACTTCCAAAACCAAACAAATAATTTGTTAAATTTGGTAGTAATTTGGGTGAATATAGAATCGCTACAAATGTTAATGTCCTGAGACACAAAACCCACGCGTGGTCGTTATCGGTCTCTGTTATGTCAGACGACTTCCCCCAAAGATATATTCCATTTGGGAGTTTTCACAAAAAACTACAGGGCATACAGAAGGTAAAATCATGCACCATCAATAGTAGGAAATGGCTCCAAGTTTGATTGTGCTATTTTATTTTCAAGGTTTAAAATCAATGCTGCATTTGGCATTGAATTGCAAGGGTTGAATTTTGTTGATGAGACCACCAGATATTCACACATATTGTGATTACTCTGTATCTAAACTTAATATTAGATTAAGAGAGTAGTGTGCCAGTTGTTAAACCCATTTTAGCTGCTTCTAACTAGAGAGCTACAAAGTAAGACATTAGTTAATTACAGAAATTTAATCCAATGTTGTTTTGAATTGTTCGACTTTCTGGCCTACTTGTCTCCTCATGATCCAACACTCTAACTTTGTATATATATATACAGAGCAGTCTGGTTAATTCATGGTAGCAACCCTCTGATAAAGTTACAACTCAGATGCAAAATGCAACATTTTAGAATTATGAGATAAAAAAAAACAAAATTAGTCATCAGAATGGTATGCGAAATAAGAAGGAGAAAAGAGATGTGATCAGCACTTTAACCAGATAAGACAAACTAGCTGAGGACTATATTAGACAATAATTCTCCCTAACCTATCTGCCAAGATGTCTGACAGTTAAAGTTTAGAATGTAGTTCAACAGATCAGAATGTTATCATCATGAAGTGACAGGTAGTCTTCATCTCTGCTGCTGTTCTGGGCCAAATTATGTCCTAATGAAAACTTTTTTGGTTTATTTATATTTTTTTGTGAAGGGAGAGGTTGAGAGGTTATCATGTGATTGGACAGATTTATTGCTATGGCTTTGTTTGAAATTACTGATACAATCGTCCCCCCCCCCCATAGTTATTTGTTTCAGTTAATGTTGACTCTCATCAGCAGCAGTGTCATCATTATCTAATGGCAGGCATTAAAGGTACAGAACATTTGCCAGTTTAATCAATAGCTCACAGAAGCATCTTATCGCTCCATAATTATTCAACTTGAAATTTATGCTGAGGTGGTTGATTTGTCTGTATGGCAAGCAGATCCCCATACATATAGACATAAGTGGAAGCAACGTAAATGGAGATTTTCAAATTTGAATGGAACGTGATTTTTCTTGGGCTCAGTAAAAAATGTTCATAGTTATTGAGGAGGGATCAATACACACATCATTCCATCTTGAGCTGTTGAGTCATATAAAATGTCTCTATAAATAGCTATTGTGCAAATTAGTTTCATGGCCAATTGTCATTCCTAATCTTTAGTGATATAGATATAAAGGACCAAGTAGTGATTTAAATTTGTAAAAGTAGAAAAAAAAAGGAACCAGCATACCTTTTAGTTGATTTGCATGTAGCCATGGTTTTGTATTGCATTAATTACATTTTTGCTTTTTGGAATGTTCAGTCAGTCAATTACCCTGAAGAATTAACTAATTAACATTGCAAGACAAAAGGGAAAACTCATGAAAACTGTTGTTCTGTTTGATCTGGATCTCAGAGATTCAGAGTAACAGTAAAACCATAAAACCTGAAATGTCTCATACTGAATGTTACTAACTGAACGTTTCTCTAGACATGGAATACGGTAAGTTGTTTGGGATGATACCCCTGGATTGAATCGGTCACTCTATCCACTGGTCATTTCTTGGTCGTGAGTGGTGATGGATGTGCGGTTTACATTGCATGTTTATGTAGGGAGCTTGTTCAAATTTACAATTTCTATTCAATGTACAGACGCCTGGATGGCAACAACCTCCTATGCAACTGTGAACTCATCTGGCTGGTTCAAATGCTCAAATCTGCCAGCAGAACACAAAATACCCAAGCAGCAGCCACTTGCTCTAAGCCTGCAAGGCTGGTCGGCAGAAATCTGGTAGAGTTGGATGCTGAGGAGCTTAATTGCAGTAAGTAATTAGTGACGATATATAGGATATATAAGGATACCCTTTGATGGACATTGGAGAATCCTTTTGGAATGCAAAATTCTCTCTCATATTGCTATATTATTAAAATACTAATATTATATTTAAAGCATTAATTATTGGTGATGCATGTGATAGTCGAAAATGAACGAACAAAGTTTTGTGCTGGTTATGCACCATGGGATTGTTGTTTTGTTTCGACTGGGCAGTTTTAACTACAGCACACTGTCGACTGCTAGCCGGGGAAAACGCTACATGTACATTTCTGCTATGGTCAGTCAGGCTTTATACTAACAGATCAGGTTTTCAGTTGCCAAACTCGTACCTAGTTTTATTTCTTTAAAATTGTCCACTATTAAAGTATTTGCCACAAAATTCAAAACCACTGCTAAGCACACTGTTCCATGATGATATCAGCTCTGCTGTCCCAGATCTAATTGCTGTGATTTAATGTCTCCCAAATATTTTGTTGCCAGTAGCAAATATTTTCATATCTTGTGGTTTCATTACTTGGTACACATTTCCCCTCCAATTCCAAATATTTGCCCGTGTTTTTCATCTAAGCCCACCCCACATCTGATTCCAGCATGTCTGTCAATCATGTCATACACCAAGGCCTCTGAGGTATGTAACCTGTAGACATACATGATGGTATTTGTATCAAATGATTTCCATTCAACTCTGAGTTTTCTCTGACACCTGCTATCAATCTCACTTTCCCCCCACCCACACCCCCCTCCCCAATATTAACTCTACCTATATTTCTTGCAACTGTTGTAAATATAGTTCACAAGGTGTAATAACTTCTCTGTTATTTTTTGGAGAGCAACAAACAAGTCCATTGGAATTGTTGTTTTGGTGCTCAAGGTTACATCATGTTGTGAACTTCCTTTCGTTCCTTATGGCAAGCGGATATGGTGGTATCCCCTCTTAGCCAAACACTGAAAACAAAGACTTCTTGCTGTGATCCGTTTAAATTGTTTGGCAAATGGTTTTACATAATGATTAAACCAGAGAATTAATACACAACTGACCTTGACAAGACCTTAAGAAAATTGGGACAATTTAGTTTGCCAGCAGGACAATATATTCCTGCTGCAAAAAAACGGCACAGTCCACATTTATCGAGACCGATGGTAACCTCTAGTATAACTGCTCAGATAAAATGTGGTTTGTCCCCTCAGCAAAGTTCACCAAAGTAAGGCCTCTCTATACATGCATGTTTCTCTCATTTCTTGCCTTTAAGAAAGTGACAAAACTATAAAGAGATATATATTTATATTTGTTATGTCATTAGAAATCAAAATGGGTTTTTAATTTTCAAAACTGTTAAGAGTATCTCTGTTTGTCTTCACTACCGTGTGGCAACATATGAGATAATGCATCGCATTTCTCATGGAATCAATTGACCTTTGACCTCGTCTACAATGATCAGTGTTGTAAATCTTTAAACTTGAGGTTTTGTATATTTGTTCCGTGTACAGGATGTCTGGGGGAAGATTTCAACACTTAAAACAGATGTTCCTGGTAGAAGTATATTACAAAGAGATATATGTCATGTTCATTAATTCATGTTATAAAAGTTTGACAGGGCCTATTTGAAGTCAGATCATTTAAGTTTGACTGCAACAGCTGTGAAAGTCAGATGGGAGCTGTTACAAGATTACTGCATGTATACGAAGGGGTACTTTAACAAAATAAACTCACTTTAGGGCCTCGTGTCAGTGATTAACTTCTGTAAACATGTACAAATTAATTGACTGTATAACATCATCTGAATTTATAGAGATACATGTTTAGATCTACGTCAAATATTGATATAGAGCTCTTCAATTCGGCTTTTAATTGATAGCAATCAATTTTACACTCGTAATCATGTTACATTCCTGACGATATATTTTGATAGTATTGTTATCATGAAGAGCTAATGTTCTTTCAATGGACAGTCTGAGACTGTTTTGGGATGATGATGACATTTTGACTGTTATAGAAGTGTAACTCCCTAAGCTCATTATACCTATATGTTGGGCTGGGAATATTAATACATGAGTAGTCATGATAAAACAAGACACGACATACCCAACCACCATTCTTGGTCTAGGTGGTAGGAGAGATAAATGCTGTCCTGATCAACTTTCCAAAAATAGCCTAGGAAAAGCTTACTCCATTGGGAAGATATGGCATATATTTAATGATTCTTGAACAACTTCCCCAAACAGCTAAGGAAAAGCTGACTCCATTGGGAAGATATGAATGTATATATTTAATGATTCTTCACTACACTCCAGACTTACTACTTGATCAAGTCTAAATATGACATCATCAAGTCACATTTGCTTGAATTTATTTACAATGTTTATTTTCTGTAATGGAGATGGTTTTTTGCAAATGCTGAATCTAAAAATACTGCATCTTATAGTTGCATGACCTAGTCGTAGTGATTGAGTCGGTTTCTGTGTCTGTTTCTGTGTCTGTGTCTGTGTCTGTTATAACATTCCACCAGAGAAAGACAGAGAAAGTAAAGGGTTTCACAACCTAGTTTGATGATGCAACTCTTGATCAATCTTTACTTGATGCTGATGAATTAAAGGCACAAGGCCAACATTTTCATTTGGTCGACCGCCTTGAGCAGTCATGTTGAACACCCTGGATCTTTCCTTGAAATATTCCCAATGTGATCGGCAACATCGTTTAATGCCGCTGCGATATCATTTTCACTTCTCTTCACGAACCACCAAAGAGTAATCCTGGACACAGTTTCTTCTGTTGAAGTGCTGGCTATATTTTTCATATGGTATAATGTGTTAACCAGTATTGTTCCCTTCTTTTATCGTTCGTTTACCCAGGGGTCCCTCACATCACGGTTCCACCTTCAGATGTATCTACGCCCGAGGGCAGTAACGTCTATTTCAGGTGCGCTGCCATCGGTGAACCAAAACCAGAGATCATTTGGTTTAACAATGGGTGAGTATTCATAAAGGAAACCCTCCTTGAACCTGTCTTCGTCATATAAGAGGTGGCAAATCGTGTGGATCTGTTGCATTCCACTGCCACCTGGGAACAAAGTCGTATTTTTTATCCTGTAACAACAGAAAAGTCTTTGTGAGTGGAACCAGTGTGCCCGTTGTTCATGTTTGTGTTTGATGTGCAAAAAAAACGATACACATCTTAGCAACATTATGTGCGTTTTTTTTTATTTAGCAAATCATGTTTTTCCAACGTGAAGTGTGGTTTAGGTTTTTACACCACATTTTCATCATTCCCTCTTGTCAATGTTACTAGTAGTATTCCATAGATAGTTGCTACCAACTGTCTAACACTTTGTGTATCTGTACATATGAAATACAAATAATTCATTTAAGTGATTAGAACAGAGACAGATTAAAATTAAAATTAAAGATATAAGCGGGTATGAATATTGAAATCCTCCCAAAGGATCATAACAAAGGATTAAAAACTCCATTTTTGAGTTAAAATTCAATATTGATTTCACTGCCAGGATAAGAGTATTGTTATCCACTGACACATCTTATTGTCTTTGAAGTGTGATATTTGTTATTGCCTGTATGGAAGTAACATGGACACTCAAAGAAGCTTTGAAGAAATTTGTACCAATTCTTTTGAACTTTCACTCTCCTCATCATACATATTGCAGTTTAGCTACATTGACTTGAGCAGTAGATACCGTCCCCACTTGTAGATACCGTCCTCATGTCGTATCATGATTTTGGTAAACATGCGTGTTGTGCTTGTCAGGAGTGGAGCTGCAAAAACAACAGGCATTGCTAGACAACCAAAGATGTTTTCTCTGCACAGTTTAACCTGACCGACTGAAAAATTGTGAGCAGAATTATTTAACAAAACTGAGATGCAAATAAGCTGTGTGATATACTGAACGGATAGATGATATCCCAATGATAGAAAATAGGAAATTAACAGGAAATAGAAAGAATATGGTTTCCCATTGGTAGATGAGACTCCATCGTAATGTCTTCATCTTAAACTCTCCTAATCCATATAAATAGATCACAGTTAGTGGTCTGTGTGATATCATCATGTTTTTGCCAAAAGTTCTACTCTCTCCTGCTAGAATCTTGTTGTTGAGTTGTCCCTGTAATGTGATACAATGGGAATGTTTCCTTTTGAGGCAATGTACTCTTTTCTTTCAAGTCTTGGTCTAAATAGGTTTCATCTAATGATAATCACACATAGCTCAAGTTAAGAATGTTCAAGATATTGAGATGGGGTTTTCAAGTAATAGTGTGGAATATTTTACCGTTGAAAATATTAGTCCAAAAAAATATAAAAAAACTGTTAGCAAACTGCTTATTCACTAGAGAGCCTGTGTAAATAGAATGTGTAAAAGTAAGTTGGCCTGACGTTTCGACCCTAGCAGGATCTTCTTCAGAGGCTAAATGACAAGTAACAGTAACAGAAGGGACAAAAACATGCACAGAATACAGACAGGTTAATGAGCATGGTGAACACCAAGAGATAGATGTAAGGGGATTAGTAGACAAGGGATGGAGAGAAGAAAGCAACAGATTAGTGGTAGAATGGGTCTTCCACCAGAATTATACCCTTAATGGTCTGAATTGTGCAGAGAAATGTTTGGACAAGAACAGGATTTTGAACCAGGGAGCTCAGGATTACAAGTCTTTTGGGTTCTTGTCCTAACCTGTCCTCACACAAAATGTCTTTCTGGTCTCAAATTGTTGGATTATTATGCTGTCAATGTTGGTTCACTTACATACAGGGTGAAAGGTCGTAATCAGTGACCCCAATTTTAGATTGGGAAATAGAATCAAAATTGGTTGTTAATACTGATCTATGTTTGGTTGGAAAATTGTAGTAGGAGTTATCTCCGTGGTGACAGTTTGCTATCAGCCTGTCCATAATTGGGACAATGAAACAGGGCAAAGGCCAGTAAAGTATCATTAAAGGTCATGTTTACGTAATTTGTCTCATTGTGTCCTCAGTGCATCACTATGAGTAGTCAGTTCTTAAGTGGGACCATACAAAAGGCCAGGAAGGTATCATTAAAGGTCATGTTTACGTAATTTGTTGTCATTGTGTCCTCAGTGCGTCACCATTAGTAGTCAGTATTTAAGTGGGACCATACAAAAGGCCAGGAAGGTATCATTAAAGGTTGTGCAATTGACTGACACATCGTCAAATAAATCCTCCTGGCATGCTTTAGCTGGTCAGTACTTGTTTAGATGGAATCATAAAATAGAGTATGGCCAGTAAAGTATGGTTAAAAGGTCACATGCACCTGATATGTTGTCACAGCGTACTCAGTGCAGATCATTATCCAGTCCAGGTTAATTTTGATCATAAAACAGTGTAAAGCATCGTGTTAAAGGTCATGATGCAATTGATATGTTGTCGTTGTGTCCTGTGTAGGCTCAGTTTATCATTATTCAGTCAGTACTTAATTGGGATCATAAAATGCAGTAAGGAGGTCATGTTTATATGATGTGTTGGCATTGCATCAGTTAATGACTAGGCTGTGACTATGTGTTAGACAAAGCACTGTATAGGATAACATAGTACCGTTAATTGGTAGGTCCTGGAGGGGTTTTAACCTAACCTTTTCTGGGTCACTAATAATGACCTAAAATCCAAGGTTTTTATTTTCTATTTGTTTTTTTTTTGTTAATTTGTTTTCTACATTGAGATAAGCTATGACATCAAGGTTCTTACTTTCTTGTTAGAAAATTAAGTTTTTGACAAATTGTCATTTTGTGCAATAAGGTTCACCTTGTCCTTTCTTCTGAGGTCATACCTTTTGAAAGGATCTTGTCACTATTAAAAAGAAAGAATGCCAAATATGTTGATGTCTCTCTCCCTTTTGGCAAAGCTTTTGTTTTCAACCAATCTACCATTCTTAGAAGATTTGGAAATTTACCAACATTTTATATTAGCTGTCCCATAAAGAAGAAAAAATGTTTGTCAAGTTTTTTTCTGTTGGTGAGTGGTTCTGGTTGAAAACAACTTGTTAATAAAAAAACATTCTTGGTTCTTTGTGTGTGTCAGGAGTTGCTTCTGCTATGATACTGTTTGAAGTCCCCCTCAAGAAAAATTGAGGACTGACTGATTTATTAACTAACTGTATAGTTCTGTAAACTTACTGAGACATCTTAAATATATTCTTCTTAATTAATGTTCATTCTCATCTATGTTTTGAGGAGTTGAAGTTGTAGGATTGGTATATGACAGACTTGATTGGTTAAGGACTTATTATCTTGAATAACAGAATTTTCACTTAAACAAGGACCTTCCGAGGTCATACCTACAAAAGGATCTGTAACTATACAATTTTCACTAAACAAAGTGTGAATTGAATTTTAACAGAACTTTAAGGTCAAGCAGACCATGTAATGTTGATATGTTATTAACTAGATAGGTGTAAGTTACCAAGTTACTGAGACTTTTTATGTATTCTTGTTGATAAGTTCTCATTCTTACCTACCGTTTTTTTTTTTTGGGGGGGGGGCTGGGGGCGGTGGGTCTAGGAAGATTGGAGAAGTACAGTATATCAAAGTTAAAGGTGTGTGGTCGGTTTGAAAGACTTGATTGGTCAAGGACATATTGTCTTGACCCACAGAATTTTAACTTTTATCCAAGTGTAAATTTAGTTATGTAAATTTAGTTATGTAAATTTAATTAGTTAAATAGAACTTTAAGGTGAAGCAGAAATGTGAAGTGTTGATTTGAGAGTAGTGAAACCTTGTGAGCTAATTTTAAAACAGAAATATCTTTGAAAGCAATTAAAACTTAAACGAGCACCAAGCATTAGAGAATGAATCAGAAGTAAATAATATTACTAATCAGATGCTATTGTTATCAAACGGAGGACTGTGAAGCACTTGAAGGTGTGGAATTATTAGCTTAAATTTCCGTCTCAATTTGATTGGTGGTAGATTGTTTACCTTCAAATAACTTTGGTTGTGAGTAAAGATGACCTTGAGGATTGGACAAGGTCATAGCGGTTGAATTTTTACTTAAACAGTGGATACACAAGGTCGGTGTTCCATTCAGCCAAAATGGACAGGATATTATTAACACCAATTGTCGTAGAAACGTTTAGGATCAAACGGTAATTGGTTAACAGTTGTTGAATAATCTACCAATTTATGAAAATCAGATATATGAGAGTGTTGAATGAGGTTGGTTAAGTTAAAGTCAGAACAATGAAGACGTTTCTACGATAGTTTGTAATTTTCTCTAATATACCCAGAAGAGATTCCTCTCGTGCCCTCCATTTTGAAATGATTTTGTCACTAATGAATATTTTTTCCTGAAACGATGGTGTAAATCACGGTGTTTTATTGTTGTAATATTTTGACAGCTAATTATCTAAATGCAAATTCCTCATTGGCTGGTACCACATTTATATCTGACTGTAATAAAGTTGCGTCCGTTTCCATCGGCATTTACAAGTTGTTCTGTCTTAACACTTGTCATTTTGTAGCATCGACATCACCGAGAAGATGACCTCAGATAACCGCATCCACATACTTCGGGATGGCACGTTGATGATAACCAACGCCGGCTCGGAGGACGTCGGGGAGTACGAGTGCATGGCCCGTAACTCTGCGGGCGAGGTCAAGTCTCCTGCCTATAGTCTGTCTCTAGTCAATCAAAGTAATTACTTAATCTATCCAGATCTCAGTCACAATTTGCCATTGGTGTGAAATCATTTTACTGCAACAGTAGGAGTAGGATAGGATAAATGACAGATGCATAGATCTACGGATGTTCTGTGAATGGGATGTTTCTAGCAACGCATCGCAAAGGGAACTGAAATGTATTGGGGAGGAAAGATTGAAGAGATTTCAAAGGAAGTTTCAGTTGTGCACTTGGTTAATTGATCCTTTCCCACCCATCCATGACCAGTTCCCACAGTCTACCATTAAAGAGCTTTACAAAGTTCTATACATGTAGTCGTAAACTTCATTCTCTGTTCTTAGACTTAAAGGAGTGTTCATATTTTCTTCCGTTACGGCTGTAGTTTTCAATGAATAGACATTCTGAGACTACTGTACATTTCTATATTCATTAGATCACACAGAGCGCTGTATACAGCTAGATGCATGAATATTCAACGGCTTTTAGAGCGAGGTTAGGCCCCAAGGACAGTATGTAATCGAACCCTGATTTGGAAATCGTCACTTTTCTTAACTGCATTACAAAAATTAGAACAACTGTTCTGTATGTCATATTTTCCCAGGACCCCTCCTTTTTTCGTGAACATACATATTCTGCAACTTCACAACTAGCTGTTAGATACGCTGGTCCTAGGTTTTCGAATACCCTAGATACCCAGGTCAATAGTTCAAAATCACTATTACATTTTAAAAACCAACTAAAACGGTCTTTATTAAATAAGCATGTGTAAAGTTTCTAGTTTCTTTTCCTATGTTTAGGTGTTTTTTTGTTGGGGGGGGGGGGGGTTTTGTTGGTGGCCTGGCCTCGATAAGCTCTGCTTCTGCCAGGTCTCCCCCACTTCACATCATTTGTATATATCAATTGTTTGATTCCTTTGGAATGTATTTGTATTGTTTATTCAAATGTTATATGTTCACTTTGTTTATGTTATGGTGAAGTGGAAATAAATAGTTTTCAATTTCCAATTTCCCCTTCATATTTGCAAAAACTGAAGGATTTTCTTGTCTTGACCTCCCGACCCTCCTTTTTATCAGGCCCGGAAATATCATCACATTGAAGATCTTGAAACTACGTTTTAAATCTCTCGTATATATTATACAGCAAAGCCATCAGCAATCATAAACACACGTAACGTAGAAGTCCAGAAAGGAGCCTCTGCGATCATTTCTTGTTCGGTCCGAGGGAATCCGACGCCACAGATAACATGGAGGAAGGACGGACAGAACGTCCTGCAAGACCAACGGTTCAGAATCCTCAGGAATGGATCCTTATACATCACAAGAGTCAAAGAGGGTGACCAGGGGCTGTTTGTATTAGAAGCATCCAACAGTAGAGGGTCTAGTTCAGATAACACAAACTTAATTGTTCTAAGTGAGTCATGAAGTATTTTTACCATTTATCTCGTTACAAACAATTACCTGAAATGGAAAGTTGACTAGTTAAAAAGCGAATGAAGTACATTTTTGGGGTGGCGGTGGTGGGAATGGGGGGGGGGGAAGTATTGTGTGAAACGTCATCAAATAAATATCTTTCAGATGCAAAAATATTGTAGATATGATATGTAAATTTGAAAGTAATATATTCCTTCTTTTTTTCTTTTTTTTTCTTTTTTTCCGAAATAAGTCGTCTTGTGGATTTGTCTTTTAGGGAGTCATTGGAAGTTTGTAGGTTTTGTGTGAAACAAATAGAACATGAATAGTCATACTCTAGTAGATGGATTAACATCTTTGAAGAAAACGTATGATCAGCCTACTAACGTTAATTGTAAAAGTAATCTTTGTACAGCATGCACATATATTTCCATTGCAATTGCTATATTTAGCCATCCAGGTTTAACTGGATTTAGGCATCCATTTGATACTTGACTTGTCGTATCAGACATGTTTTCTCAGTTAATTCACTGACTCTTTGCTTTCTCTCTAGTTGTACCAAGCTTTGTTAGAGAACCACAGTCTGTGACAGTCTTAGAGGGAGGCACTGTGGAAGTACACTGTTCTGCTACAGGATACCCACAACCTGATATACACTGGCGTAAAAACGGTAAAATACAATTTTGGCTTCATTATCCGACCTTAATGTAAACCATGCCATCCTGAACTGCAGTGATTGTTTTGCCACTTGCAAAAAAGGAAAATTACTTGTTAATCCTCAAGAACGCTATATTATGAACTTGAATAATCGAAAGGTGATATCAACTTGAAAAAAAAAGACAAAAAAAGTTACTTGGAATTATAGCATTTAACTTCTTTTTAGACCATTGACTGTTTCTCATACATGCCATTTTTGATATATTTTACTCCCTGGTTTTCGATCGTGGTTCAGGTACTAAAACATACTACCGCAGGGGGAAATAATCTCATGTATTCTATTGAAGTTTGTATGTAAAACAACTCTTCACAACGTTACACATGCTTATTTCTACTTCAGAGAAACATTTTTAGTAATTTATAGTTTGACTAGCAGTTTCGAAACTTGGCAGAAACTTGTATCAAGTTCAACTATGGTAATTTGACAGTTCCGGACACAAAACATTACTCAAATATTTGTGCAATTATTTTCTATGTGAACACTTCGTATCCAACATTTTTTATTGCAAAGCTATATCTATAGTCAGGACCATATTTACCTTGTTGAATGCTTTGACATTTTTAACCTTGCCCAGTAATTACAGTATTCTGCAAGTTACCTAGCAACCACACTTAAACATGTTGTGAGTTGAAGACAAACTTGGCAACAACTGCAGCCCTACTACGTACGGTACTGCCACAGATATTAGGCTTGTTAGTCCTGTGGAGCAGTAATTCTACTATGTTGTTTATTTGAGTAAGCTCTCTGATTTTCAAGTTCTTAACTGCTCTGCTTGAAGCCATTATAACATTAACAGTGACCTTCAGATATCTATTACGAGAGAGGGATTTGTCTTTGCAGTGCTTGCTTTGTAATGTCTGGTATGTGAATGTAAGATGATAGGGTATCACTACCATTGCATTAATGCTACTACAATGCTCAGGAAAGCAATGGAAGGTTAGACTAAAATAGGGGTGGACTACATTTATAAGATACGGCTCACTAAGTGAAGAAAGGGGCCGACTACATCAAGATGAAGCTTGACAATATATATGTTAAAGGGTGTAAAGACTCGCGCACAAAGAATCGTCTCATGCTGGTAATCTGACCTAGTTTCGAATGAGGTGTAACAGAAGTGTTAGACACCACCATCGATCTCAGAAAATACACACAATGCTTGCTACCGTCGGTAACCAGACACTGGTGTACAGTCAATACATACAGCTACAGTCCATACCCACAGCACAGTGTACAAACGATACAGCGATGGACATCTCAGGTCTAGATAAAAGATAACAAGGTATCACGTTTCATTACTGTCTGCATTTTGTAGCGACAAGAAGAAAACTTCACTTGCAAGCAACGGAAAGTTAACTTTTTCAGAGCGCGGCACGCGGTTTGGGTCGAGTCATCAATGCCTTTAAAAGGATTTTCTACAGAAGATAGGAACTATTGATCTAATATCCCATAGCAATATTAGGCTGTTTGAAATGGTCAAGTTGCTAAAATATGTACATGTATACAAACTTTAGTGCTAGATGTAATGTTTTCTTTTGTGTGTATGTGTGATAACTTTAAGTCATATACAATTCAAAACATGAACAATTCAGTGTTTACTTCAATTACTAGCTTATACTCTGAGAAAGAATTATCTAGAGGGAAGTGTTTCATCGAATACCATCTTCATTTAGAAGTGTACACAGTTTTTATTTCAAAACAAAAAGAATTCCATTTTTAGAGTCTTAGATAATGTGCTTACAAATTTGTAGTCATACATTGATTCTGTGCTTCCATAGCAGAAATAATCTTTTGATTTTATATAATTAATATGAATATAGACATTAAAGCTAACTTAAATGATTTGGGTAAATCTGTAGAGAGTTTACCCTTTCTTGAATTTTGAATTTTGACTTTTGTCTTGATTTGATGATCCACCTCTGTGGTTAATTTGTTGGCAGGTGCTACATTACCAAATGATCCACGCTATATGATCATGGGTGGTATGGCCTTGCGGGTGGTAAGAGCCATCCAATCCGATACTGGTGACTACACTTGTCTCGCTGTTAACAAGGCAGGACAGAATCAAGCAGAAGCATCCGTTGTAGTCAAACAAAGAGGTTAGTTGGCAAATCATTAATGTGCTTCCAGTTCAGAGTTCAAACAAAGGTGTCGGTGAGAAAACCTCTTTTGGGAACGGTTGTTTTGTGGAGAATATCTGTTGGCAAAGCTGATAATTTGTATGTTTGTTATGGTGTGTTGACATTAGGGTAAGGTTGTCAAAGGGAGTGCAAAATAGAAAAATGTGAATGTTATGCCCTGGAAGTGACATGTTTATGATGTTATATACATTTCTAAATGATAAATAGTGTTGGATGCCATCCATACTCACTCTGTTGATTGCATCTAACAGTGGATTGACATTTACATTCAGGCCTTCACTGAATAGATAACTTCATCGATTATGATTTAAAGGAGCATCATTTCAGACATTTGGCATATATCTAAAGGTTTCCTGTTTCATTTCTGTGTGACATATATCAGCACTAAAATTATATCCAAGTTTATTCTATAAGCACATCCTGGTATATCGTAGAGAAAACATGACTTTAAAATCATGAGTGGAATGTATTGATGCATTTAACGCCGGTGCCTACCAATCATAAGGTCCCGAGTTCGAGTCACTCCAAGATTAATGTATGTCGTCCAGTTACAGAGTTGTTGACAATTCATAATCATGGACATTAAATATGAATCTAAGAGACTGACTTCGGTCAGCTTGCGGCTTTGATAAGCCAATGATGGCTTCTTCGCGAGTTCCTGCTTGCAGGAGGATCTAAAAGAACATACATTTAGCATTTCTTAGTTTACTGTTAAATGTACTTCCCTTCTTTAGCAAATTGCCACAATTGATCAGTTCAACTTTCCACACAGTTTCCTTAATTCTGCTGCTTTCATTGAGATTATCAGACAAAGGCAATAACATTATCTTGTTTCAAATTCTCTTCACCTGTTCCATTCACAGAGCCACCTATTTTCACTCAGTCCCCTCAAGACCTAGATGTGGAAGTCGGTGCCTTCATTCGTCTGCCATGTGCTGCCGCTGGTGACCCCACCCCAATAATCACATGGTCCAAGGATGGTGTACAAATCACAGACAGTACTAAGTTTGGTGTAACTGAAGATGGTCTGTTGATTCGGGATGTTGGTAAAGATGATGAAGGAAGATACCAGTGTGCTGCAAGGAACAGTATAGGCTACATAGCAACCCATATGGAACTTGATGTGACAAGTACGTACTAGCACAGAACCATTATATAGGCTGGATAGGCTAAATATTCTATTCATTAGTGAGAGAGTTCAGTGCTTAAGATGATACCAGTGTGCTGCAAGGAACAGTATAGGCTACATAGCAACCCAT